>JBBBDQ010000414.1:195000-470000 GCA_037127315.1 Ascarosepion bandense
ATGATATTCGCAGCATCCTTCTGTCGAACCACATTTCAGTTGCTTCAAATTTTTCTTCGATGATATTGTCCAGCATTCATTGCCATATTGAAGAACTGACATTATACAGCAATCCAGTTCTCTCTTCTTGCTTCTAGGGAAATTGTCCTGTTTCTTAATACTTGACTCAACTTCTGGAATGCTTCATTCGCCATGCCAATTCACCTTCGGATCTCTGTGTCGCACTTTCTGTCTCTTGTTAGAACACTTCTCAGGTATTTAAATTTTTGTACCTGCTTGATTTTAGTAACCCCTACCTGTATTTGGCATTTTGGGTTGCTGAATGCTGATGACCATGCATTCGTTTTTCTTTCAGTTTATTTGTCGTCCTTTCATGTCACTTTCTTCAGCTACCTTAAGTTCACTTAATCCATTTTATAATATTCACTGATGATTACATAACCCATGAAACTCTGAGTCGTGTCATCGACATAGGGCAATATGCATATTTATTAATATATCTATATCTCACTCTGTCTGTTTGTTTATCTGTCTTTATGTCTGTCTGTCTGTCTCTCTCTTTATCTCTCGCTCTTTATCTCTCTCTCTCTCTCTCTCTCTCTCTCTCTCTATATATATATATATATATATATATATATATAAAATCATATATCAGACAAGCCTGCATGGCTGTATCACAGCTCCTCGGTGCAGCTAGATTAATCCGGGATCGAAATCTTACACAGTGCTGTCGGTGTAAAAACAGAGGTATGTATCTTTTACAATAGGTTAATTCACTGGCTGAATTGACCCTCTCTAATATTGCTTTACTTTTGGAAATTAAAAGACGAAAATAAAACGCCTATGGTTAAATGGAAAATCCTCAAACAAGCAAGAACAGCAAAATCTATAAAGGAACCATATTTTCTTTGCCTTCAAGAAAAAATATAGATCCTTAAATATATAAATAATAACAAGGTTTTGAACCAGAGGCACGAAACCACAGTAAACTGTAAGCACATTAGGGATATAACCCTACAATTATGCTGGGGAATACTACGAGTTTGATGAGATGTTCTTCTTATAAAAGATTAAAAAATGCTATAGAAAAAGTCGATCTAATAAAACCTTAATGTAAGGTCTAATACCCACAAAAACATCTAAATAAATAAAATGTAAAATTAAATGAAATAAACAGGCTCCCAAACTATAATCTATGAGAAATTAAAAATTAAAGAAAAAAAATCGATCCCCTAAATTCAAAATTATGATTAAATATACAAACTTAGATAAATTATAAAAAACTGATAAAATACAAATGTACATTTACCCTCTAAAAAATACAATTTTAGATTTTTTATAAATAACTTCGCCTAAATACAAAATACTCCAGACTTAAATAGATCAAATTACTAAAGTCTACAGCAAAGTTTAATATTCCGAATTAGATTAAAAATCTACCCTTAAAAACCTTACTTAAATAATACTTATATATATATATATATATATATATATATATATATATATATATATTCACACAAGAAAATCTAAATCTATTATATATATATATATATATATATATATTAAAACTACGCCAACAAACAAAATTTCTTATTATAATGAGTTAATGTTCACGGTACCTTTTTTATCAATGAAAAAGCACGCGCATAAGAATTACAATGATTCTGCAACATTTGAATCCGCAGTTTAATAACCTTTGTTTTATATTTCTGTTTATACTACTCTCATAAAATATAATGCCAACCGCCTGTCACCTGACGAAGTTAGGCTGGACAGCGTTCAGCATTATCGATTTCTTTCCTAGGATTAATAGTTGTTGCCAAACCAAACAGATGAAGGCTTCTCTTTCGTCCATTCCTCCACAAACCATCTGGATTCCCCACTTTGTTAAATGCTAGAGGTTTAGTCCGGTTCTGTCTACCTTGTATTGAATAGCTTGTAACCTGGGAATTATTATAAGAAATTTTGGAATGTTAGTATCATATACTTTGTCTATTGTGGACTATTGTAGAATTATATACTTGGACTCTTTGGAATTTCCAGTTTTATTTTTCGAGATACTTTAACAAAGGTACCTCCACTCATTTTTCTATACCTAAATTTAAACTGAAATTTTAATAAGAAATAAGTTATATTCAAGCTTTAAAATTAGCTTTAATTGAAAGCCAACGGATTAAATTTACTAAGTTCAGTAGGCAAAATACCCTGGTGTATTTTAAACCGAAATTATATTGATCGGAATCAAAAATTTTCTAAATTTAAAAAAAAATTTAAATTTCAAACTTTCTGCCATTTTTTATCGATTGTGTAAACAGAAGCCAATGCTCTGTTTTAAAAAAAATTACAAAAATAAAATACACCTCGCTGACACATTATTTTCTTCAAATTACCGTATTTAAACTTACTTTAGGTTGACTTGAAACAAGAATTTAATGCTAACTGCTTGAAAAATGTTTCAAAAAGCATTCCTCAATTACGGTAGCCTTGTTAGCACAGCTGTCAACGCCTTATCAGCACCCTAGGAGCAGCCGACAACTGATGACTTAGTATCCGGCTAAAAGTATGGAAGACGAATTTGGCATAAATCTTATTCATACAAATCGTTTTTTTTTTATTTTTAACTATGTTAAAATTAAAGATTTCACATAGTTTTCAGCAATTATTCAATATTTGATGAAATTTTAGTTAGTTGTAGGCTTATGTTTGAAGATGTTTCATGAAAAATAAAAATTAAAATAATATAAAACTTTCTTTTAAAAACATTACAATTTAATAACAGAATGAAAATAACGGCAGCGGTAACTCAATAATTTATGAAATGTTGTGGTATTTATTAATTTTTATTTTTAATATCTATTTTTCATATTATTTTTAGGTACCTCTACAAATTGTGAATTTCACAATTATTATTATTAATTTTAACAAAATTAGAAAATTAGGAATTAAAATGTAAATGTTGCTTTAAATGTTTAAGGAGTGACTTGCAAAAGTGGCTGTTGAAATTTATAAACGTCTTGAAGAGACTTGAATCAGAATCAAAGTGCAATTTCTTTTGTTTTTTATGTAAGGGGAATAGTCCAAAACACTTGTAAACTTCTAAAATAAATACGCCCCCTATGGAAACTTGTTATGATCCCTATGAAACATCGTACTTAAATGAACATATTTATTTACACACAAAAAAATTAATTACTTTAAAAATATACGGTATAAAAAAGTTTTATCAATTTTTTATTTTTTGATAGGAAATATAATCATCAATTCTTAACTAAAAGAATTCATACAGTTCTTTGAAAGGTTTTTAAAATATTTTTAAAATTTTATGAATTATTATAATAATAATAAAAAATAAAAACAATTCTTTTAAAATGTTATTAGTAATCGAAAAAAAATTTTTCTTCAGACTATAATGTCCTTAATTTTTATTATTTATTCCAGCACTTAAAAAAGCTTATCAAATTAAATTATATCAGAGTTTTATTGCATTTTTTATATTTCTCTTCGGAGCAGATTCTCGGATAGCGCTGGATAATTTTAAATAAAAAAATAGATGATTTATATTTCCCGATGAGTTCTGCGTTTAACTAATAAAAAATAATTTATAGAAATTAAAATTTATTAAAATTCCATAAATTTATGTGAAGCGGGGTTAACAGAGTTAAAAAAAAAATTCATCAATATTTAAAAAAAATAATTTCAAAAATAATTTTATTCATTTTTGAATGAGTACTGAAACTTTTATTAAAGTCCGACAATTATTTGATTTTTGCGAGAATTTCCAAATTAATATGTTTGTCACCAAAAAAGTGAGTTACTTAAAAAAAAGTTAGTAATCGATTATAAACAGTCGTAAGATTTTCTCAGATTTTCTGCAACGCAAACTCAAATCAAAACAAAATTTTCTGCCAAAATTTCGAACATGTTAAAAGGGAATAAAAAATTTTATAAAATAAATAAAAATTACTTTTATCTTTCATCTTAATAATATTATAAACATTTTGATAAAAAAAGTTCGTCTTATTAAGTTTGAACTTTTAAAATCTTACTATGCTGGATTTTTTGTGATGTAAAGGAGGTACCTACTTTAACAGAGAGCACATAGGCGGCGCTACTAATTTCGGCGTACACTACTATTTATCAATTTCATTCTTTTCTGGCCCGGAGTATGACGATAAACTGTATCCAAAAGCAAGGCCTCTGATTAGGAGGTTGTGCGGAGCATGGAACCATCTATTAATTACTGTTGTTCCCAGGTCTACCTTGACCCGGAGTGGGAGCACTTGCAAGGATCCCAGCAATGGGCAAATAGTTAACCCCATAACTGGAGTCAAAACACTATGAAGGTATAATAATAGACTTTTATAGTAATACATACATAAAAACATACTGTTTTACTGTTTTTATCTGTCAATAAATTTGACATGTTCTAACGGGTTGGAATATGAACGACTAAATGTCGGCATGATCTTTCCGTATAAACCAACACACACACACACACACACACACACACACAGATATATATATATATATATATATTATCACTCACCGGTAGCACGATTCGGAGTTTCATACACAACGCAATTTTCAGTTGCTGGGTAGGTGCTCTCTCACTATCTATCTATCTATCGATATATATATATATATATAGAGAGAGAGAGAGTTAGAGAGCGAGAGATGTGAGGAAAAGGTAGGTTGAGAAATTGATAGCTAAATATTGAAATAGTCTGGTTACTGGAATTAACACTGGAAAATATTATGAACAACACATTTTGAAGGAAAACATTATTACCAGCAATACATTTTTGAATACAAAACTAGAAGACATCTTCAGTTTTCTAAAATAAAAAAATAAAATAAATCTTTCATCAAAGTCTGACTAAGTCAAGCTTTTCAATATAACTGAACATTAAAAAATACCTTAAACCCCTACCTTTTTGGCGTTAAATAACCCACAGAGGTTGATATGCCGTTAAACAAAACTCAAACTCAAACCCGTTTTTTTTTCTTATTCTATCTACCTATTTTTGCTTACTCTCTACCCTTCGTTCTTTCTTTCGCTCTCTCTCTCTCTCTCCTTATATATATATAGATATATATATATATAATCACCGCGTTTCATATACTTATTTAAATCGGATTGTGTTCTAAGTTGCTTACCTGAAAGAAGAAGCAGTAACGTGATATGCTTAACCAATTCGCAGTTGATTAGACCCTCTACTAAGTTAGTTAAGTGCCATACGTGAAACACGCTTGGGCGATCATGTCTCGAAAGAGACATGACTGACTGGGCAGAAGATTATCCCGCAGTAGGTTGCCATTGCTTTCTGCGGTAGACTGGTTACCAGCCAAGGCTATAGAACCCAGTCTTTCTTGGTATTTAACCCATAACTAGAGGGAACAGAAGACGGATTAATACCTTTCCCAAGGGTATTTTTGCGGAAGTGAATGCAATGAATTCAACTGGAATTCGAATGTACTTTGCCAAAAAGATGTAGAACGCTAAAAGTTCAACAATTAAAAGGATCGGAAATTTCTTGCTTTCGTTCTTTATCAAGGCAAATACAAGGATTGTATTTGCAACACGTATTTATAAACAATAGTGAAAGTCAACATACAAGACTATAAAAATGTTAAAATATTAAAACGTTTCAATTCATACCTTCCTATTTTTAAAAATAACATAAATACATTAATTTACCCCATACTAAAATAAGTTAAATATTAATTGCATAAAAAATATTCAGTAAAAACATCAGTTAAACACTTCCGTTTATTAGAAGCAGCTGTATAGCCCGGCATTGTTGGCGATCTTTAGTGGTTATGCTGAAATAGTAAAGTCAAGTGCTTATTCCAGAAAGCTATAGTATGAGGTTGTCGTGACGCATAAGTTGAAAAAAGATGCGAAATTAAGTATTGGTTTTTGTTGTATTTTTAAATACAATGCTTGGCGGTCCTGGGTATGACCGTAAACTGCATCCGGCAGCAAGGCCTCTGATTGGGAGGTTATGAGGAGCATGGAACCACCTCTTAATTGCTGTTGCTCCCAGGTCCACCCTGACCCGGAGTGGTAGCACCTGTTAGGGTCCCAGCTATGGGTAAATAGTTGTTCCCCAAATCGAGGTCAAAATGCTATGAAAATATTTACCAACAAAACTTTTTTGAATGAAAAATATTACCAACAAAACTTTTTGAATGAAAAAAATTGATTTAAAACAAAAATACTTCTCCGGCCTTAAATGACCATTTAGATGTTGATAGGTCGTTAAGCAGAAACAAACAATGCTTGGTCAGTTTTTCAAAAAAAACAAACGGGAATGATATATGTACAATTGAAAGAAAGGGGCGGACGTAATGTGATGCAATGACGTTGTGTCGCAGAAGAAGTGGATGGATTGTCCCCTGCAACATCGGAAAGGTTGGCATCTTGTCAAAAACGTGAAATTGTTATGGTACATGAGAAGGTAGAAGTTATAAAAAAGATCCGATTTTAATTGGAATGCAACTAGCGTTTCGGATAAATAAAACGTTCGCAAAAAGCAACATGCACCATTAAATTTTGGCCACACACTGTGTGTCAATCACAATTTTTCATCTTATATCAATGTATCAGACCTTGATCTACCAGTGACTCGATTTTGGTTGAGTTTGAGTGAAGCGTCTTGGAGAAATGCATAAAAATATGCAAAAGACCACTCGAAATTATGTTTGTTGTCGATTATTGAAGAACCCTGTACATTGATTCAAAAACATTTTGTGTACATCAAAGGTGCGAACCTTGATCTACAAGTTATTCGATTTTGGTTGAATTCGCATGAGGCATCTCGGATGATAAACGTTCGTAGATTCATAGCGTTTTGATTACTTCTGCCGAACCTTCTAAATCGATTCGAAATATTTTTGCATTTATCAAAGGTTCATGCTATAACCGACAAGTGGCCCAATTTTGGTTGAAATCGGACTCAAGGTTTCGGAGGAGAAGGGTTCATTAGAATAGAGACACACAAATTCACAGACAAACTCACAGACAGACATATTCATTTTTGTAAATATAGATTAAACTAGCAGTATAGCCCGGCGTTGCTTGGGTGTAATGAAAGCTTTAAAACTAATCCATGGTCCTGGAGCTCAGACTCTTTGGACGTTGGTACGAAAGATTAAAAAGCAATATTTGTTTCCAGTTAAAGCGAAAGCGTAGGCTGAAAGAAAAATGAATGGATGTAAGTCAAATTTTGATTTCCTGGTATCGATATCAAATAAGATTTTTTCGTCGTAAACTGAATTTTGAAGGCTAAATAAGTTCTCTGAGTAAATGGTCTCAAATGGCTGAGACTAAGAACTACAATTATACCTACTTAGAGCCAAACCCGAAGCACAAACTAAAATAAAATGACTGAAAAAAATACAGGCAGATAAACAGACACACACAAACATCTTGCCTTTTATATATATATATTATCAATTTTCTGCACTATTGTAAGAACTGCAACCTTGAAACTTCTGAATATCGTTTCTTATGTCTTTGTTTATGAGTGTATCAAATTTGATTAAAATCGGACCACTCCTTCTATAATCCGATTTTTTCGATTATCGATTTTCGATATTTATCGGGGGTACCTTGACACAAAACCTAGCTAAGAACACTTGCAGATGCTTATAGTACAACTGTGTAAATCTTCAAGAATATCAGTTCAGCCGTTTCGGAGTCTATGGGTAACGGACACGCACACACACAGACATACACATACACACACACACATACACACACACACACAAAGTTCCATTTATAAATAAGTTTAGATTATTTCACGTAACACCATACGCAATTTTATGTAGACTTTTCAGTTAACCTGATGTAGTTCTACAGAAGGATGCTGCAGATATCATGGACCGAGCATGTGAGCAATGACGAGGTGTTGGAAAGAATGGAAACGAAAAGGAAATTAATACTGAGCATCAGGAAGAGACAACTGATGTTCCTGGGACATGCAATGTGAAAGAAGGGTTTGGAGAACCTGATACTAACAGACCAGATAAAGGGGAAAAGAGACAGGGGAAAGCAGTGGATAACATATTTGAAGGGCCTGAGCAGGTGGATGACGGAACGGGGACTGCGAGATCTTACAGGAGAAAGTGTACTAAGAGACACCAGGGATAGTGAGACGTGGAAGGCTATGATCGCCTACATCCTGAAAGGTCATGGCACATAGAAGAAGAAGAAGAAGAAGAAGAAGAAGAAGAAGAAGAAGAAGAAAAAGAAGAATATTTATGAGCGTTTCCTAAATTTCAAAATTTTATATACTATCAACATTTTTACATTTGCTTATAAATGTTTGTTGCAAAGAAAATCCTTAAATTTGCTTGGTAAATTCCACTAGAGAACGGAACGCGTCGGCTAAGATAAGTTTTTTTTTTTTACCTGTATTTATATAGGAAGAGAGACAGAAAAGAGGTACAGAAGAAGCAGAAGGTGACAGGGTGATTGATTTCTCGATTAGAAAAAAAGAAGGTTAAGTTCAAAAATTAGTCTAGCAATACCATAACCCTTCAACTTGTGAATAAGAGAAAACGCATTCGAGATTTCCAAACGATTATGATTATTCTTTAAGCTTGATAGACCCTTTCAGTGAGTTAATTGCCATCCGTGATACACACTTGGGCAATCATGACTTGAAAAGACTTGAATGACTGGGCAGATTTCTACGGTAGACTGGTTGCGAACAAAAGTTATATAACCCAATATCTCTCGTTATTTAACCCATATCTGGAAGGGAAGCAGATGGATTAATACATTTCACAGGGGTATTTGCGCGTAATTTAATGCAAAGAATTCAACTTGAATTCGAACTCGACTTTCCTATTTCTCGTTCCGAGCAGTTGAGCAAATGGATGGCAGAGCAGGTTTTGGGATGGGTAACGGAAGAAGGCCTGTTAAGAGATACTAAGGAAAGGGAGATTTGGAAGGCTATTATCGCTTATGTCTTGAAGGGACACGGCACATAAAAGACTCTTTTACCAATGACCTTTCACATCAGTAGCTGACCTGGAGATACGAAAGTTCACTCGATAGGCCAATATATAGATGAATTCTGCATCCTTAAAGATGAGAACATATTGGGTATGACGATAAACTAGATAAGGTAGCTAGCCTTCTAACAGGGAGGTTGTGAAGAACTTTGAACCACCTCTTGATTGCTGCTGCTTCTAAGTAGACCCAGAACCGGTGTAGTAGCACCTGTCATGGTGCCAGCCATGGGAAAGTGGTGGATCTTCAAAATAAAAATAAAAATCGATGAAATATAAAAACATATTTTCATTTTAAAGATATCCAGATATTGATTTTAATATTAAAAAAAGTTCCAGGAATATAGTTTGATATTCAAATAATCGCTAATCTCTCAAGGAAATCGAATTTTGACGTTGGATGCTGTTATTCCGTTAAATAAACAAAAACATCGCGAGAGAAGTTAACAGAAAATAAATGAAACTGATATATCCAGAAAAGCCATGGCACGTGGCATTACGAAAATTTACCCATTTGAACGAAATGTAGTTCGATTCCAAATTCCAACGTATATCACCTGAAGAATGCCCGCGTGTAAAACGACTGAAACGTTTAGAATATGAGAATAAAGACGAGAACAACAGTTCGAACAATGTAAATTGTGTAAATAGAAATTAAAGACTGAAATTATAGATTTTTTATATAATGAGTGTAGATAGAAATGTTCTTGTAAATGTATAGAAATGGACGGACAAATGGTCAGATAAATGAAATGCAATATATATATATATATATATATATGCAATGTAATATACATATATATAATGTAATGCAATATATATATATATATAGTGATGGTAATCAATCCGTGGTAAGAAGACT
This sequence comes from Ascarosepion bandense, assembly GCA_037127315.1. Classification (NCBI taxonomy): domain Eukaryota; kingdom Metazoa; phylum Mollusca; class Cephalopoda; order Sepiida; family Sepiidae; genus Ascarosepion; species Ascarosepion bandense. The sequence continues at coordinate 204,884 of JBBBDQ010000414.1, forward strand.
TTCCTTGGTAAATAATCCAAATAAATCCTAATAATATAATATAACAAATGTTATAATCTGAAAAATGGCCAGCAAAAAGAGTTTAATATATTTTATTACAGTGCAAACATTTATTAAACAATAAATTTCGAGTCACCTCATCTGAGAAATAGACTATTTTAGCAAACGAAGATGACAGTCGTCTCTCTTCAGTGAGCACCAGGGTTGACAAGACAGACGACTGACATTTTTGTCTACCGAAACAGACTATACTCCCGAGAGCTGATTCGAAATGTATTGTTTAACATATATATATATATTACGAAAGGGTATTTTTTTTTCTTCTGTACAATCATTAGAAATGGTTATGCATTTTTGCCACCGTTGAAGAAATACCTGTATGCATCTTTGGGAACTGTCACATTGCTTTAATTCATTGTCCAATGCCTAACTCGCCTTACATCCACTATTCGGTCTCCATAAATATTCAGGATTCACTGATGAATTTTAATATTTGCATTTACTTAATTCTTCTGTTTATTTTATTTTATTTTATTTTATTTATTTATATTTTTCTTTTGCACCGATTAATTCAGTTGGATGAGCTTTGTGGTGCAGTGGATATCGGCTCAGAATGTAAGATCGGAAAGCCGAGTTCACATTCCAGTTGAATTAAATTGCATTCACTTACGCACAAATACCCCTGAGAAAGGTATTAATACATTATTTTTCCCTCGAGCTAGGGGTTAAAAAGCAAGACAACTTTGTTCTATAGCCAGTCTAACGTAGAATGTAACGGCAACTGACTGGGGGAAAATCTTATAGATGTAACCCTAAGACATATGCTGATAGATTTCACTTGTGAAAATCTCTTCCGGGATTTTACTTTCTTGTAATTTTTAATCTTCAAAAATTTAACTGTAACATCAGTCGTTATGTTTTGTCTTTTTAATCCTGAGTTTTTATTGCCCTTTCTCCTAATATTTCTTTTCAAACTCAGTAAAGTTTTTGTTAAAAATAATTACGCCTAATTTAATAGTGATGTTAGAAATTTCGACAATTGATTGGTTTCATTTCTAAAGAGATAATAACTTCTGATTTTTGTATCAAAATTGTCTTTCCGGATTAAGCCTTAACTTTACTAACATTTTTTTTTCTTAGAAGGGACTATTGTCGAGTAAATGATTGGCTGTTGCGGAATTCGGTATAAACAATTGCTACTACAGTCGAAAGTGATTCTATTTTATTTTCTAAAGCCGAAGACCTGATTGGACAACTAATTAAATTTCAGTTAAAAAAAAAAGTTATACGATAAAACCAGAAAGAACATAGAGAAAAAAATAATAGCGTTTAATGAGAATGTGAATACGGGAACTGTCGAAACAGAAGAGATTAATTTTTGTTAAGTATTTTTGAATAGATTAAAATAAAATTTGGGTCTAATCAGCGCCAAGCTAATTTCTTTATTAGTTGATTAATTTGCTAATTTCTAGCACTGATTTATGACTTAATTTAGTAAAAGAAAGCAAAACAATATGTTGATGCTTCCGAAAAGTACTAGAAATTTTGGCAATAGATGAACAGAAAAAACAGGTGTGGTCTATTCGTGAAATAATAGCTTACCAACGAGGGCATCCCCCGGGCTCAATTCTCGGCCAAACCCTCTTTCTCATTTACACAAATGATCTACCTAAGAATATAATGATTGATAATTTGTGAATATCTATGTCAAAGATACAACGATATAAAGGTGAAGCTCTAAAACACTTGACGGTCAGAGATTGGAAGCTGACCCCTCCTCCGATCTAGCAATCAGTGGGAAACAAAACTGGCTGGTCACATTCAATGCCCCGAAAACTGAACTAGTTACATTCCATCACCGCTGATTGGAACACTAAATACGATTAAAGGATATCTCCTTGAGGTGGTAACGTGCCTTGAAAGTATCTTCTTCTTCTATGTGCCCTGTCCTTTCAGAATGTAGGCGATCATGGCTTTCCACGTCTCCCTATCCCTGGAGGCTTTTAGCACGCTTTCTCCTGTTACACCACGCAACCTCCGTTCTGTCATCTACCTGCTCAGGTCCCCCAAATACGTTATGAGTTGCTTTCCTCTGCCTCTTTGTTTCTTTATCTGGCCTGTCAGTATCATGTTCTCCAAGCCCTCCTTCCTCATTGCATGTCCCAGGAACTTCAGTTGTCTCTTGCTGATGCTCACTATCAATTTCCTTTTCGTTGCCATTCTTTCCAGCACCTCATCGTTGCTTAAATTCTCAGTTCATGATATCCACAGCATCCTTCTGTAGAACCACATTTCCGATGCTTGAAGTTTTTTCTTTTATCTTTGATGATATTGTCCAATATTTACTGTCGTATTGAAGAACTGACATCATATATTAGTCCTTAAACACACACCTGATCTCAAGTGGAACTCGGAAATATGATCCATCACTAAAAAGATATAAGTAAAATGGTCACCTCTACAGTAATTGCGTGACTCCTCACACTATCTTTTACCTTTTCAAGAGCGGGGTGAGGCCGAAAATGAAGTACTGTTCTTATATTTGGACAGATTTGCCCAGTCGTCACTTTCTTGTCTTGATCGAGCTCAGAAGCGTCACCGAGGAAGGAATTATTTTCTACTCTCCAACCTCATCCACAGGCGGGAGTGTGGCGAGCCTACCATTGCTCTATCGATATTTCTATGGGAAGTTCTCGGACCATCTACATTCCTTCACAGCTAGAACCCGTTATGCCCCTTACATAGCAGCAAAGATGCACATTCCCTCCGTATTTCATCTATTCGAACAGCTTTTTTTCCGTGAACCGCACTTCGAAGAGTATGTTTTTCGATCGCTACAATCGTAGCCTGTTCAAATCTAGAGCAAACAGTTATTTTCATCTTTCACCCATAGAAAGTAAAACTTAAAGTAATCTACTATCGCGACTGCCTAGCGAAACTTGTACACGATGCACTGTCATCATCATCATTTATCCATCACACCCAATGGTGCATAGGGCAGCAACTTTTTGTTGCTGTAAAAAACTGTTTTTTTTACGGGGCAGCCCCGCACCCAACCCCCAAGTCTGGAGGACCGGGGACTATTGTCGGTCCTTACGTTTACAGCACCGGGTATTCCCAAATGGTCACTCATTTAAGTACTGACCAAGCTCTATGTTGCTTGACTTCGGTGATCGGACGGGAAACGGTGTATTCAACACGATATAGCCTTAGACTACACGGTGCACTTTGAATATATATAATTATTTAAGCAGCAATCTTTCATTTAAATATGTTTCGTTAAAAACGACCGACAAGGAATATTTTATTAATTATTGATTTAATTTTTACAGTATACTGACATGTTTTTTTAGTTATTTTTTTTTTTTGGTTTTTGGTTTTTTGAAGTTTTTTTTTTTTTGCTGGAGATCATTTCTTTGGCTCTTGTTAGTTAGCTGTCGTTCCACATATTTTCTCCGAAAGGCCTTGTGTTGTGTTCCTTGCTGGCTGCTGGGTCGTGTAGTTTGATTATTGTATATCTGGGCAGCAATCTTTCATTTAATTGTATTTCAGTAAAAACAATATATATATATATATATATATATATATATATAAGATGTGTCTTAGAGTGCAATGGATATCGGCTCTAAGCAAAGTTCGAATTCAGTTAAATTAATTGCATTGACTTTTGCGTTGGTTGAATTGCAGAAAAGATTGTATTCTATACTCTAAAGCAGAAAGTAATGGCAACTTACTGCGAGAAAATTTTCTGCTCAGTCAGTCATATCTCTTTCAAGACATAATCCCCCAAGTTTTTATCACGTATGGCATTTAAATCACACACACACACACACACACACACACACACACACACACACACACACACACACACACACACACACACACACACACACACAAATTATTCGGACTATTGTCCTCACTTTTGTGGCCATTTGTACGACATTCCGGCTTTCTTCAGTACCTAATGTTCAGAAACCATTTTTCGTTTTAGGTTTATAAGTCTCAGACATTCAGTTGTTCTTGTTCTTAGTTCTAGTGACTTGACTCAAAGAGTTGTGAGTTCAATACCAGGCTACAGCATTGACGAGCAAGTAACTTAGAGAGTCCGGTTAGAGGAAAATAACTCATAGGTGTCCCTGCAAGCACTTTCGGTGGGCAACCCCGAGGCCACACCTTGTTACAGCCCTTGCCACTTTCCCTCCCAGCACAGATTGTGGATAATAACCGCCTGTATCCTCTACCCTAGGTCCCTTTCTATAAACAAAACATGACGAAACAAATCAGAAACGACCCTAAACCAGCTAAACCCATTAACCTTTCTTTCACTAATATCCGGGGCATTCGTACTAACTTTCCTAGTGTAGAAGCGTTCCTGCATGAAAAGTCCCCTGACATCCTTGCGCTCTGCGAAACTAACCTCAACTCAGCTATTCCCTCCTCTGACCTCTCCATCCCTGGTTATCTTCCTCTCTCATGGAAGGATTCCACTGTCCACATGCATGGGCTGGGTGTCTACGTCAGCGAACACCTCGCCATAGCTACGGTGACTACACTCGAATCTACTGACCACCCATACATATGTCTCCGCCTGTCTCTCTTCAGTTCGGTTAGTTACCTATTCTTTCTTTACCGTTCTCCCTCCTCTCCTGACTGCTCCCTACTAGATAGCATTGCTGACGACATAGATAAGGCTATTTCCTATCACCCATTCGCCCACATATTTGTATTTGGAGACCTCAATTCCCATCACTCTGAGTGGCTTGAAAACGCCGTTACTGATCCAGCGGGCATTCACGCCATGAACTTCGCTATTTCCCAATCCCTTACGCAAGTGGTGGACATCCCCACTCGCTTCCTAAGCACCCACACTTGTCATTCCTCACTATTAGATATATGTTTCACCTCTGCGCCTGACGCCTGTCAAGTCTCGCAGCTTTGCCCTCTCGGCAACTCCGACCACGCTGTAGTCTCTCTCAGTATTTCTTTCCAATCTCACCCCCCCCAGGAGCCCCCTACCTATAGGACCTCCTACCTCTACCAAAAAGCTGACTGGGATGCCTTTCGTGATTTCCTCTGCGACGTCCCTTGGGGAAAAGTGTTCGACCTATCAGTTGATGACTGTGCCACTGAGGTCTCGTCATGGATGAAAGCCGGCATTGATACCTTCATACCCACCAGGAGGTATTGCTTAAAACTTCATTCCTTTCCGTGGTTCTCTCCGGCCGGCTCAGCCGCCATTGCCCACAGGAACCATTACTTCCGTCTATTCCGGAGACAGTCATCTAATCACAATAGGCGCCTGTTAATATCTGTTCGCAATGAGTGCAAGAGAACCCTAAATGACGCCAAACGGTTGAGTTCTCACGTCATCAAATTCCACATTCGACTCGTCCGGAGTACACCCACCCGACTTCCCTATTAGAACTGAGGCCAAACTGCACGACATATATATTACCCCGACAGTAGTATCCCAAGTAATTTCAAAACTCGAACCCCATAATGCGAGTGGAGACGATGGAATCCCGGTGATAGTCCTTAAGAGGTGTGCTCCTGAACTTTCCCCTGTCCCCTCTAAACTGTTTAACTACTGCCTTTCTGCTTCCTGCTTTCCTGCATGCTGAAAGTTCTCTTCAGTCGTTCCTGTATTTAAGAATTGTGGTGAACCTTCGGACCCATCCAACTATCGCCCTATCAGACTTTTACCGATATTCGGGAAAGTATTCGAGGCCATAACCAATGCTGAAATGGTTCATCATCTCACTGCCCACAAACTCTTCTCTGACAGGCAATATGGCTTCCGCTTTGCCAGGTCCACGGCCGACTTGCTAACAACCGTAACGAAGTACATGCTCCAGGCCCTTGATGAGTCTGACGAGGCTCGCGCGGTTGCTCTGGACATTTCCAAGGCTTTCGACAGGGTTTGGCACTCTGGCCTCCTATGCAAGCTACGGGGTTACGGTATTACCAGTCGCCTGCTTGACCTAATCCAATCTTTTTTAAATAACCGAAAACTGAAGGTTGTTTTGAATGGGCGTGCCTCTTCATCCTACAACACGAATGCTGGTGTTCCACAGGGCTCTATCCTGGACCCGACGCTCTTCCTTATTTTCATCAACGACCTCCCAGATGAGATCAAGTCCCAAGTAGGCATCTACGCAGATGAAACTACAATATACTCCCTCACCAGTAAGAAACCTGTCGTGGCGGACAGACATAATCTCGCTGCTGACCTTGAACGGGATCTACACTCTGTGGTGAACTGGGGCAAGAAGTGGCTTGTCAACTTCAATTCGTCTAAGACCAAGCTGTTGTCTGTCAACCATTACAGGCAACCTCTTCTGCCTCCCATAAGCATGGACCAATCGATTCTCCCTGAGAGCAATATACTACGCCTCCTCGACCTTACCCTGTCCTTAGACCTCAAATGGAACCACTACATTGAATCCATAGCAAAATCTACTGCTAAGAAGGTTTGGTCACTATGTCGATCCAGGATGTTTTTTCCGCCTGAATCCATCCTGCATATATACAAGTCAACCATCCGTCCGTGCATGGAGTACTGCTGCCATTTATGGTCAGGCGCCTCTGCCGTTCTCCTCAGTGTTCTTGACAGGCTCCAAAGGAGAGTCTGTAATGTGATAGGTACTGATCTGGCGGCTCGACTGCAGCCTCTTCCCCACCGTCGAAATGTGGCCTCCCTTTGTCTGTTCTATAAATACTTTCACGGCTTCTGCTCGGACGATGCCTCACTGGTGCCTCCTCAACAGGTGTTTACTCATGCAACCAGACTGGCATCTGGGTCCCACCCATTCACAGTCAGATTAGCCAAATGCAGACGACAATTCTACTCCTGCAGCTTCTTCTCTCGCACTTCCCGCCTGTGGAACTCGCTCCCATATTCTTGCTTTCCTAACGACTACAACCATCAGAAATTTAAATGCAAAGTCAATACTCATCTACTAACTCTAGCTCTCTCCCCAACCCGTATATCCTACCCTTTCTCTCCACCTAGGTATCTGTCATCGCACTTGCATTCTCAGCTTTCTATTGCTCCTTTCTAACTAGTTTGTACTCCTCACTCTTTTCTAATTAATAATTTTACAGTTATGTAGCCCCCCGCACATCAGTGGCATTTCTGCCTTGCTCGGGGTGAAATGATAAAAAAAAAATACTTCTAAAAGAGAATGATATACCTCAGTGCGTGTAATAAAGGATTCAGTTCGAAATTCATAGAATCTGAAGAAATGTCGTACAAAAGGCAAGAAAGACAAGGAAAATAACCCAAATAATGTAAATACTACCTCATTTCAAGAATATAGACAAACACACACACTGAAATGAAATGATTTGTATGAAAATTATTTTTGATCGATATTTGTATTTAAGTAGATATTCTGTTTATTGTACAAACAGTGTTATATATTTATTTCTAACCGGCCTGATTATTTACGATAAATTTTTGTTAAGAAAATATGTCAGTCGGCAAGATTCGAACCTACGACCCTATCCACATAGGGGAAGCCATCAATTGATCTAGCGCGTCTTAGACCTTTCGACCACGCATGATACACATTTTTGTAAAAAAATTCAATGAAAGTTTTTTTATAAGGAAACGGTTAATATTACCTTTAGAGATGTCAAGGACAGACACTGTACTTTGATCCCCGTCCGTTAGCCAGTGATAAAAAAATTCTTAATCAACACCGAATATTTCCATGTAAAAAAAAAAGGGTAATATTACACTTATCATTAATGTTTCTGACTTTAGAACATTTTGAGTGCTATGATATCAAAAGGATCAACGAACAATTCAGGCCTCGTTATGACCCCTCACCATACTGATCCTGGGATCAGGGATTGCAAAATAGAATGAAATATCGATATTAACTTCATTCAACGCAAAATATTGTCACATGTTTTTGCAGTTAAAGATTGATATCTTTAAAATTTCACTTAGTGACAAGAAATATCTACTGAGAGAATCTCGTTGTGGAAAAAGAAACCACCTCTTGTAAACTATTACTTCTGGTTTTGATCGTAACGAGAAACCCAGTATTTGATGCCTTTTTTCAGACTAAGCCGAGCTTATGAAATTTAAACATAGGGCTAAATCGTATAGTTATTCTTGCAATTCAATACTATTCTTGCGTATTTGATCCTCACTAAGTGACCCATGCTGATGTCAGTGTGCCAGACTACACCAAGCTTAGTAAGTATCGATAATTATTGAAACGTTGCATTGATTTTCGATTAACATGGTATCCACTTTACCCGCTCTATTTCAGTTTAGAAATTTAAACGTTCGTCAATACTATTATCTAAATCCCAGCGCCCACCGCCCTCTCCAATGTCGGGAAACGAAGAGAGAAAGACGTCATCAACAGAAAAGATTCATCAAGTTCGACTTTGTCTTTGGCTTGGTCATGTTCATCTCCATTCGATTAAAGATGGTATCTTGCCAAGAAGAGAATTCATTCCAATGCTTCTTTTGCCAAGAATTCTTAGAATGATTTCACTTCATTTAAAGACTGATTCGGAATTGATTCAGTCCAACGACAGAATTAAAACAATTTGCTATAAAACTTTACGAAATTAACCTTAACTATAATTGTTAGTTTCGACGAGTATTTACTAACATGTGCGTTGTGGCGTAATGTTTTTTTTTGTTGTTTCATTTCAAGCAAGACAGTACTGCCACTGGTGCGCAGGGGGCTACAAAAATGAACAAGAACAAGATCAGCTCCGAATGAGAAATTGTTCGAAAAATTAATACCATAGGAAAGATATTAATCTATCTCTTTTTCCAGCTATGGGTTGAATAGCAAGACAGATTGAATTCTATAGCCTTGGTTGGCAACCGGTCTACCGCAGAAAGTAATGGCAACCTACTGCGAGAAAATGTTCTGTCTAGATCGCTCAAGCGTGTAATCACGTATGGCAGTTTACTGACTGACTGATTTACTTACTGAAATGTTGTTTATTATTATGAAAAAATAAATAAATTGATACAATAACAACAAAAAAAAGTCTGGGCCTAGAAACTGCGCCTTAAAAGTCAGTGGCTTTACTAGTGGTCTGATGAACTTCTGAGAGCAGGGAAGAGGTAACCACAACATTTTCTATGCAAAATGAACCCGCACGCCATTTGCCTTTAATGTCACCATGAACAACAATTAAAACAGAAATAATGGTGATGTGGCAACTGCAGCAGCGAAAAATTTGCTGGCTTAAAAAATAAATGTAAGAATTCTATTTTCATGCTAACGCTCATCAATCTACGGCAATATTTCGAAAGCGTGGATAAGTAAGAAAAGAGAAAAAGATATCGCTGGAAGTCAAACTCACTTCTTTTTTCATATCAGTGAAAACTCAATCAGTCAGTCGGTTAAGAGCCATACACACTTGGACGACCATGTCTCAAAAGAGCTTTTTCTGCATTAGGTTGCCAATAAGTTTTGCTGTAGACTGGTTGCCAACCAAGACTATGGAACCAAATCTGTCCTATTTAATCCATAGCTAGAGACAGAATTAGTACGTTTCTTAAGGTAATTTATACGGATATTTTATTGTCGGAGAAGTCGTCATAAGCTAATACAAAAATTAAGAATTAAATTCATCAGAAATTTCAAACAGGAAAAGCGTGAGGTTTTCACTATATAATATTATTATTATTGGAATGTCTATAAAGTTTGTCTTTTTTTTCCTTTTACAATTAGGTTCACCCTGTATAAAGCTCAGGTGGCCACTCGTTGTCGAGGGTTATATCAAGAGTTATAGCTTATACGGATAGGAGTGGGGAATAATAATTATCCCAAGATTTGAACAGGTTAAGATCGTAGTGATTAGAGAAACACTCTTATGTGAATCGGTTTTACCGAGCAGAGGTTTGCAGGAAAAAAGCTGTTAGAGGAAAACTTACTTCCTTCCGATGGAATAAGGCGGGAACGTGAATGGTTTGCCTTATATGAATGGCATGGTGGGTTCCAGCCGTGAAGGTTAGATCTAGCAAAACCAAGCAATCTAGTTCTTACGATCACTTTCCATTGTAGTGATAGAGCAGTGAGATGCTTTCCACATCTCGTCTGTGACAGAATGGCTAGAGGGTGTAAAATAATTAGGCGCCCAAATGAATTCGGAGACGCTTTTGAACTTTATCGATACGAGAAAGCGGTAACTGCTGGCCAAATATGACAACAGTACTCTATTTTCGCCCTGATTTAGCTCTTTTAAAAGTAGAAGATAGAATGTGGTGTACTAGATCTGGACAGAGAGGTGATCATTTTTACTGCATCTTTGGTGATGGGTTGTATAAAAAAGTTTTATTTGAGGTCAGATCTGAGTTTAAGGCCCAATAATCTCTTAAGGGATGTGCGTGGGTGGTGCAGTGGATATCGGCTTGGAACGATAAACTGGGGAGCCGAATTCAAATTTCAGTTGAATTCCTTGCATTTATTTACGCACAAATACCCTTCTCCTTGCATTCACTTACGCACAAATACCATTGCGAAATGTATTAATCCGTTTTTTCCCTCCTGTTATGGGTTAAATAATAGGACAAACTGGGCTCTGTAGCCTTGGTTCGCAACCAGTCTACCGCAGAAATCAATGGCAACCTACTGCGGGATAATCTTCTGCCCAGTCAGTCATGTCTCTTTCAAGACATGATCGCCCAAGCGTGTTTCACCTATGGCACTTAACTGTCTGATAGTCTCTTAAGGCACGGGGAATTTACAAGGCATACTTTTAGAGAACTTAGCGCGCCGGATCTATGAATTGTCACACGATGGCTCAAGACAAGTCTATATATTCCAAATAATAAAGGATTCTTTACAAACCCATAATTAATCTATATATATAAAAGGCAACATGTGAGTCTGTGTGTGACAGCACGTCTACATTTTTTAAGCTACGCCATTCAAACTTTCTTGGTACACATATCTACAGGGAAGCCAGGTCGACACATACTTTCTGAGTTTAAATTCAGCAATTTTCCTTTTCGCAATTTTTGGCCAATGGTACCGATTGTTTATGTTTGCTCCGTAAAACAATTAAGATCTAATATGGTTGCTAGATTACGTCACAGAAATCAAATAACACGTGTCAAACGTGACTAAAAAAATGAGATCTTTATATTTAGTTTTTATTCCGACGTTTTAAAAATTCATTTGGTCAACAAAAAATGTGAATATTTTTCCCCGTAATTTTGAAACAAAAGAAATATTTTTAAAAAAGTGTTTTTTTCAAACAAAAACAAAATATGTAAAAAAAAAAGTGTCAATGGTTAATTATTTAAGTCTTTTTTCTTTTCAGATTTAATATTTCATACTTCAGAAAATAAAATTTAAAAAAATAAAGCTTTTTTTTTTTGCTAAATATTTCATGTAGGAAATCAACTGTCTGTAAATTTGTATGGCATTAATGTAAGTTTTTCCTCTAAAATTAAATGTCTACATTTTTAAATATTCTTCTAAAATTTCTGAACTGAGAGCGTAATAGTTTTTATATTTCTACTTTTAGTAAAACAAAATAAATAATTTTTATTTTTATGTTAAATTCATTTAGTCAACACAAAATGTAAATATTTTCCCCTTAATTTTGAAACAAAAACAAACGCAATGTTGTTTACAATGTCACACAAAACATCAAATCACGTTTACACAAAACAAAAGAAAATAGATTTTTTAATGCTTCTCCTACTACTATAATGTTCTGAGTTGCACAGAGATCGCCGGGCTATGATATAGTAGTGACATAAACATAAGTTATATTCTGCGGCTGGATCTTGACAAACAACGAAAAACACATATATATAAAAATATTGAAGCTATAGGGAGATGGTTAATATTTATTGAACTGGACTTGGGTGAAAAATAACCAAACTCCCTACAACTTAGGGATTATTCACTATCATCAGAAGGTTCGAGATTATAATGTGTAGATTTGTGGAAGAATAAAAGTATATATTTTGTATGTTTTAATAGAAATTTATTAATGGAAAAGAATAACAGGAATTGGTAGAAATTAAAAGTTTATGAGAAACATTATTAAGAAGGGTATCAGGAGTTCTTGCAAGAATGAGTTTATGTGTACATAGGCAGGAACGTATGAATGTATGTACATATGTATGTTGTGTAGGATTATCTTTGAAGTTATCGCTCAAGGTGAATGGTGAAAAGAAGAAGGTGAGAGGTGAGAGAGAAAGATAGAGGCAATAATAATAGCAATCGCTTGACGTTTATCGAAGGACGTGTTAATTACGCTCGTCTCATTTCTCTCTGGCGCGATTTTGGCTTTCCTATTTTGTTTTTAGATGTTTCAGTCATCTGTGTGTTGCGGTGCAGTAGATATCAGCTCGGAACGAGAAATCGGAGAGTCGAGTTCGAATTCCAACTGAATTCATTACATTCACTTACGCGCAAATACCGTTGAAAAAGGTATTAATCCATCTATTCCCTCCAGATATAGATTAAATATCTAAACAGATTCTGTAGCCTTGGTTGGCAACCTGTCTACAGATGAAACTAATAGCAACCTACTGAGCGATATTCTTTTGCCCAGTCACGTATGACACTTAACTGAGTTTCAACTAATAATTTTATTTTTGTATAAAACCTTAGTTAGCCTTATAATTACATTATTAATCATGGGTTTAACAAAAATCACTAACCTGAATCATATTTTCAAACTAATATAATGCTTAAAATAAACCTCGCCTGACATTTTCAAAGTAAAGAGATTTACTTCTGTCTGACTTTCTGGGATGAGAACTGATCATTATTCAGAAAACTTACATTTAGAGTGTTGTTCCAATCTTTGTTGTCATTATTATTTCGGCCGTTGTTTTCTGGCCTTCTTCAGATCGATATTGATAGTGTGTACTTAGACTCATTGGAAACAAATGGACAATAACTAAGCAGTACTAAAAATAAGACCAAGACAGTGGAACGAGAAAAGTCTATCCGCGTAGATTAAATAAATGCTTCAGTTCAGAATTCCCTGTAGGTTAGCCGGATCATTTGCACTTGGAGAAGGCTGGACAGCACAAAGGGCGAAACGTTGTAACAGCTACGAAGATGAGAACAATCGACCGAAAATAAATATTATAAATAAAGAAATTTAATGTTAAAAACTGAATGAATTAATGGGATCACGACTCAGGGTACGTTATTAAACTCTTCATTTAGTTATAAAATATGGGGCAATTTAAGTTTATTTTACGACTAAAATCTATGATATAGATTGAAATTGTGAAACGGGGTATTTTTTACTCCACACTGAATTTTTACTGAATTTAGTTAAAAGAAATATGAGGTTGTGCAACATTTTTGCCACGAAAATCCGTTTTAGTTTAAAATAACAGCGATGTCAGACATTTACCCTTGGTATTTGTTTGGGTCGAGGTGGGGTGATGCAACGTAAAAGAATAATTGCTGAATGCTTAATCTAGATAAGGGCGCCACGATAATATATATCATGCATACCAGCATATTCTTGATATTATGGTAGAGCGAGCTTTGATTCAGGAATTCGGGCGTTGTGCTCATGTAATATGAATATCCAATAATAAAAATAGCAATACGGCCTTGTGTTAAGTGACCATTTTTCATCTCAAGTGAAGTGGTCGTCTGCTTTTCCCATTCTTTGATAATCGCTTGCTTTTACCCAGCATTTTCTACATTTATTTATCTATGACTGTTCATATCTATCTAGCTATCTATCTATCTATCTATCTATGACTGTCCATATCAATCAATCAATCAATCAATCAATCAATCTATCTATCTATCTATCTATCTATCTATCTATGACTGTCCATATCAATCAATCAATCAATCAATCAATCTATCTATCTATCTATCTATGACTGTCCATATCAATCAATCAATCAATCAATCTATCTATCTATCTATGACTGTCCATATCAATCAATCTATCTATCTATCTATAACTGTTCATATCTATCTATCTATCTATCTATCTATCTATCTATCTATCTATGACTGTTCATATCTATCTATCTATCTATCTATGACTGTTCTGTTCATATCTATCTATCTATCTATCTATCTATCTATCTATCTATCTATCTAGGATGCGATGGGTAAATTGTTGCTATCTTATATTCTCTTTTTCTCGCATGCCCGTTGCTTGTTTTCTATTTTGTTGACTGCTTGGTATAGTATGCTAAGTTTGATACCGTCTGTAAGAGAAATAGCATAATGACGCAATACACTCTGCCAGAATTTTGGAAACGGCATGCTGTACTGTTTGGCATTTGTATACGTAAGCTCCAATACGAATATTTCAGTGTATTTGGTGATTGCTAAACTACGACAGATTGAAAAACTCATTCTGATAAGAAAATATTTCCGAATTTGTTGGTCAAGGCCTCAGATTCAACTCAGAGGTCTACCATTAAGTGTATTGAGGAGGTAGTGCTGCCCCTAATCAAGACAGTGGTTTCTGGCAGATTCTATGTCTGGCAATAGGTTTCTGCACCAAACCACACAAGCATATATATATATATGAATAGAATAAGTAAAGAACAAGTAGAAAAAGTGTATTTAATCTCACATGTTTCACTTTTAACAAGCTTCTTCAGAGATTTATTAAAGACGAATGATTTGAAAATACAAGAGACAGTATGTTGCTTGGAGTATAGTTTCATTGGTCAGATACGTGTCACCTGTGATAAAGCAATGGATGAATATTAGTTAAATGCAGAAAAAAAACCTTGTGTCTGTTTAAGTCTTTGTTCCAACACGTAATAAAACCTTTAGATGTTTATTATTAATGTAAGTGAACATAATGCGTTAAGTGCATCCGAACCATAGAAAATCTAAGCGAATGACAGAGACAAAATATATTTCCGTTCAAAATATTTTAATATTTATCATTCAAAAAAAAGGATCTATGAATTTACAAGAACCCGAAAGAAACATTCTGGCCCAAAAGACTAAAATTCTATAATCACCTGGAACAGCTCGCTATAGAGAGGGCTTGTATATCAAATATATCTCCATCCTACTATAAAACTCACCTTATTAATCACTGGAAATGAACATTTTTAAAGCTAGAGAAATGCCCACGCAAATTCTAGCAGCATTCAACACACGAGGGTTTGGAATTATAGCTCTATTTAAAACAACGTAAAATGAAAATGTAACTTAAACTAAACCTTAACTAAATAGAAAATTAAGTAAAATTTCATTTTCTGGCGTATTTAATGAAAGATGCTTAAAAGGATTGTTGCTGCCAAAATGTGTGTATATATATATATATATATATATATATATACAAACATATATATATATATATATGAAATTATTTGTTTGAACATTATTTTTGATCGATACTCGTATTTAAGTAGATATTCTGTTTATAATCAAACTATATATATATATATATATATATATATATATATATATTATTCTACCGGCCTACGATATTTACGATACATTTTTGTTACAAATATGTGTGACATTCGGCAGGATCCGAGCGTGTGACCCCAATCAACATAGGGGAAGCCACCAATTTATTTGGCGCGTCTTAGACCTCTCGACCGCGAACGACTAACAGTATAAACGAAGTCAAATCCAGCCTATAAAACACAATTTTCGATTCACGCAAATAACCATATCTGCACTGAAATGTACTATTTTCGTAACAAAAATTTATCGTAAATAATCAGTACGGTAGAAATAAATATATATGTTGTTTGATTATAAACAGAATATCTACTTAAATATCGAGTATCGATCAAAATAATGTTCAAACAAATAATTTCAAATTGTCAGTTGTTTCTACAGAAGATTTTATTCGTGTAAAATCTTTCGTAAAATAAAGACGGAAGCTGATGATGGTTTGCCCGAAATAGGCCTTCACATCCGATTTACCATGAAATAACTTGTCTGCCTTAATGTTTCTTATATTCACTCTATATGTCTGTATATACATATGTATTCAGAGCTCTCTTAGAGAGTTATGAGTTATCCTACCACTGTATGTACAGGATACTCCTTTGGATTCTTCTATACCCACACTGCATACTGATATATATATATATATATATATATATATATATATATAATGTGTACTAAATGGGTAAGAATTCATGCAAAAAGTTTTATTAAAATCGACCGACGTTATCTGTTTAACTTTTTATTACATGCTTCTGCTTGGCGTCAGTTTTGGCACATCCAGGTCCAGTTTTTGTTCCGGGGTCTATGACCATTTCTCTTCATTATCAGAGCCATTAATGCTATCAGTGCCATAACGAAAGAAAATTATGCTACCTTCTTTTTAGAAACGTTATACTTTTCATTTATATTCACGCGCATTAAAAACATGTGATATAGGGTGGTATCTTAAAAAATAGTCCGTTCGTGACAAAAATCAATTCAGAGGGCCGAGGAGGGGAATATTATTCTTTATATAAATTGTTTATAATCCGTTCAGGATGTACGCGATCATGAGTCTCCAAATCTCCCTATCATTTATAGCTCTTAACAAACTTTCACCCGTTTTCCTGCTCAAACTCCGCTGCGCTATCCACCTAGTCCAGCCCATCAAGTATGTCATGCGTTTCTTTCCCCTGTCTCTCTATCTATCTCGTGAGTAACAGAATCTTCAAGCCCTTCTTCCTCAGTACATGTCCCTGAAACTTCAGCTATCTCTATCTGATATTAAATATCAGTTTCCTTTTTGTGTCTATCCTTTTCAAAGCCTCGTCGTTGCTCACATGTTCTGTCCATGTTATTTTCAGTACCCTTCTGTAGAAACACATTTCAGCTGCTTCAAGTCTTTCCCTCATCTTTGATGAGACTGTCCCGCGTTCGCTGCCATATTGAAAGACAGACATCACATAACAGTCCATCACTCTCTCCTTTGTCTCCACGAAAATTTTCCTGTCTCCCAATTTTTTTTCAATTTTTGGAATGCATCTATGACCATACCAAATACTTCTTCGGATCTCAGTGTCACATTTTCCTTCTTCTGTTAGAAAACTTCCCAGGAATGTATGTGATGTTAGTCACATCTACTTGGATTTGGTACTTTTACAGTTCCCAATATAAAATGCCGTCCCCTGTGAATGAAAGTTCGTACAAGTTATACTTTCGTTAATTATATCATAATCTTTGTTCTTAGCCTTGGTTGAAATGTCATCATTAAAATAGTTTCAGGTTTTGTCGATTGTTTATTTAATAAAACCCTAGCGGTACCCGTGGAAATTTTACGGTGTTACAGTTTTTCATTGAAGCGTTGTGATGCAGTGGATATCGGCTCGGATTGAGGGATCAGAGATTCTAGTTGAATTCGCTGCATTCACTTTTGTGCAAATAACCTTGGTAAAGGTATTAATCCGTCTCTTCTCTATTCAGCAATGGGATAAATAGTAGGACAGATTAAGTTCTATAACCTTGGTTGGCAACCAGTCTGTTTTTTGCAGAAAATAATTGTAACCCACTACGGGAAAATCTTCTGCCCAGTCAATGATGTTTCTTTTGGGATATGATCGCTAAAGCGAGTACCTCGTATGGCAATTAACTGACTGGCTGAACTCCTTGGAATGTAACGAATTTAAATGAGTGCTTTATATATAGTCATCTGCAGACAGTTCTGTTTCGGTGTATCACAGCTCATCAGTACGGTTAGACATCCGATTGATTTTAACCCAGGTTTGAAACCCGACCGAATGAGCGTCAGTCGGCGATTCTACCAATGAGATATAGGAGCTTGGTAGAAGGAGGCAGACTTTTTACGCATGATGTACCATACGCCAGTAGCCAGAATACTCTAATTCATTACTGAATGAGCGGTGCGTAGATGCTAGAGTAGATACTGTTTTTTCAAAGTCTACCATTCTTCCAGAGTGCTCAATCAGGGTGTGAGAGTATATATATATATATATATATATATATATATATATATATATATTTCTAAACATATACTGTTAAATATAATCTCTGAAGATGGCTCATGTGAGCCGAAAGCTTAGAACCAAATTAATAAAAATTTATGGACATGTTGGAGAATTGTTGTCTTTATTTTCAACTGAAATTAAAACCAAAATACGACGTTTAGAACGGCTCATGATTAAACATAATAGACATTCATTATCTCTTATATTTAACAGTATATGTTTAGAAAATTTCTGCTGCTTCGATGCACTATATATATATATATATATATATATATATATATATATATATTCAAACGTTAGTGTTAGTTATGAATCTACATAGTTCTTAAGCATTTAATTCCCCTACAAATTATTTCTGCATAATAGTATGTAAGCAACCTTTTTACATTTAGTTTTCAATTATATCAAATGATACCTTAACAGATTAGCTAAAACAACGAGCATGGCATGGTGAATAAGTGCCCCAAAAGTAATAAAAACAATGATTTATCGTCAAAATCTTTCTGACGTCAAACGAAAAGACGAAATAATTTCTGGATTATTAAATCACATTTTTGCTTCCTTTTTAGAAAGTTCGAAATTTTGCTGAAAAATCTTGTTTTTTCTTATGTCAGCGAGGCAAACAAAAGATTAGGATTTTTAGCATCTTTTTTGGTGTAAAATATTCATGTAGCAAAGGTTAGTGTCTTTATTACAAAGAAAAACAGATATTTAGAAATTCTTGCAAAAATCAAATAACTGTCGAATTTTATTGAAATTCCAGGTTTTATTCACAAATGAATGAAATTACTCACATGTTTATTTTTAGAAAATATGAGTAAAAATGTTTTCTTTTACATCTGTTAATCCACACTTATTTAATTTTATGAAATTTCGAGAAATTTATTTTTGTACTGTTTAATATATTACTTATACAGTAGTCCATGGAAATTTAAATCATCAATTTTCTTTTTGTACAAGAGAAGCACAAGACATCAAAAATCTACTCTGAATAATAAAATAAAAAATACGCAAAAAAGCTAAGACATAATTCAGTTAGAAATGTTTATAATTGCTTTAATGAATAAATATATATTATGGACACAAAAAAACGTTAAGGAAAAAACGTTTTTGATGCAAAACGAATTTTTACAAAAATTAATTTTCATTTCGTTAAAAATTAATAAAATTAACTCATAAACTTTAAAATCTTTTGAAATTCTGCATTAATTAGTAAGGTTTAGCTGATATTGTTATTAAGTGGAAACTATATTTACTTGTAGCACCCCCTAACTAGAGGTCAGAAATAATACTACCTAAACATATTAACTTTTTCTTCTTCTCCCTCCTTTTCTCCAGATGCTTCCACCTAGGTCACGAACAACTATCCCAGAAATCCCTTCATCTCTCATTCCTTCTCTTTTCTCTCTCTCTGGCCAATCCCTACTGACCAACAACTAGTAGCAGTTCAGTTTTTTTAGTTCCTCAAAAGATTTCACACCAGTCACACGTACTGCTCCCTCCAGCGGACATTTTAGCCAGCCACACAAGAATGTAAACGAAGTTAAATAAAGTTTGTTTTAACAGGTTAATATTTGTATCTCTTAATTATTATTCATAACATATTAGTTCCAAATATTACATACTAATCATAAATGAAAAATTTTACTACACTTTAACGATCTTTAATATTTTAAAAGAATTTTGACTTTTTTGTTTGTATAAACGTGCCGACTTCTGTAAATATGGATGTTCATACACTACATCATCTGAAAAAAAATAGCGATAACTATAGTAAATTTAAAGTCAAGGTACGTAGAATTCAATAAAAGATTAAATTACGGGGTATATTTTCCAAAACTTTTAGAATTAGCGGGTAGTTAAAAAAATGTATAAAATGCCACACACATTATATTCCTCAAGTATTTGCTAGTTATGTCCACCGTAGAAAAAACTACATAAACTTCCGCTCGTCAGTCAAATTGTCAACAAATTAAATAAGCACCTACCTCTGATTTTTGATTGCATTTTCTTAAAAGGTTTTAAAGCTCGGAATGTAACGTTTGATCTGATTTTTATCTCAGTAATTCCCAATGATCTAGACTTGTCCAAAAATGATTGCGAAAAAACAGGATAAAAGCAGTAATGTTACTGTGGAGGTACCTACAGAGTGCAATGAATTGTAGACTAAATAACATAAAATAAAAATAACGCTGAAATCTCGTTTTGATATACACTACCGGCCATAATTATTAGGGTACCCCAGTGTTTTAAGAAAATATGTATTTCATATTCTTTTTTAGTATTTATTGCCAAGTGAATAATTGTAAAAATAGAATGGTTCTTTCGTTTATATTGCACAATAACATGGGCATCAATTGAATTCAAAAATATTTAATAATTATCTATATTGCAGTTTCATCAATGAAAGAATGAAAAAAAAATTAGGGGGATTCGGACGAGTTCATCTTTGCTTCCTTGCCTTGTAAATATTTGCAGAGTAATAATAACAAAAAAATCATTCTATTTTTATTTGGCAGTAACAACTAAAAATAGTATGAAATACATAATTTCTTTTAAAAAAAACTGGGGTCGTCTAATAACTTTGGCCGGTAGGGTATATTTGCCCAAATTAGAAAAAAACAGTTTAAATTAAATAAGAGTAAATTTATTCAATAAACTCACTAATATCTTCAACCATGGGCTTCAGACGACTTCAGAATCTTCTGCAATTCTTTTGGAGGGCCTTCTGGTTTAAGTTAGTGAATGCTGCCATAATCCTTGCCATCTTTGGTGTTTCAAGGAGTTTTATTGGCCCATCCAACCCCACACGTAATACTGAAACGAGTTGCTGTCTGGAGAGCTATATTAGTAAAGAATTGAAATATAAAGGGGTAAATTTATTCAATAAAATCAGTTTTGGCTTAAACGACAGCCCCAAGAAAACTACGAAATCACCCGCATCTCTTCTGGAAGGTCTCCTTGTTTAATTTGGTGAATGGAACCATAATCTTTGCCTACAGTTAATCTTTAGTGACACAAGAAGTTTTGTTGGTCTCTGGCTTACCTGCGCCTCACACCTAAAAATCAAAGAGATTGCAGTCTGAGGAGTTAGCTGGCCAGATCTATGGGGTGATATTATAGCGAAGACTTACATCACCGAAGCAAGAGGAGGCGGATTGTTTGCACATGCGTTTGTGACATCATGGACTTGCGAGGCGAGCTTCGGCAAGGCAATGTTGAAATGACACGGCGCATGCGTTATCGGCGAAAGCGACGCTGTCACAAGCGAGAGATCTCAGTTTCCTGACCGAAACCGAAGACGCATAAAAAGGAGGCAACCTCCATGTTTCAGCGCATTTATTGTTTGAGAAATGTGAAGGCTACACCGGTGTTCGAGATAAAGTGCTATTCTTTACGGTACGCAGGGAACAGAGTCCCGAGTGAAGAAGTGTTTCGGTTTCAACGGTAAAAAATCGGCGGGAACAGATCCAAGCGGTCATTCATTCTTCTACCAACCACACTTCGTTAAATAATACTACAGATGTAGTCGTTGAACTTGTCAGCCTGCCATGACTGGGTGGTCCAGCTTGTATGACAGGGGGCAAAGTCCTGTTACTAGGCATAGAGTCATCAAGCAGACATCATATTGGTACCTTATTAGCAGCACTACTTTGCATTGTGGTGCAGTGCATATCGACTCGACTTACGGCTATATTACGTTGAATACACCGGTTCTCGCACGATCACCGAAGTTAAGCCAACGTTGAACCTGGTCAGTAATTAGAAGGGTGACCGCTTGGGAATACTAGGTGCTGTAAGCGTTTAGTGACGGATGTTCGTTGTGGTGCAGTGGATATCGGCTCGGAAAGAGAAATCAGGGAGCCGAATTCGAATTCCAGTTGAATACTTTGCATTCACTTAAGCACTGGTACCCTTGGGAAAGGTATTAATCCGTTCCTTCCCTCCATTTATGGGTTAAATAACAGGGTAGGACTTGGGGACCTTGCCCTTTAAAAACAAATCCCAATGAATCTTTATACTCGAAAAGAAAAGGTATTACTAGACTCAAAACTTATATAAAAAAACAATAAAATTCTTTTGAAAGAAAAAAAACGTATTAACAGCAATAAATAAATAAAATTTAGTTGGCAATAATTGACGCGCCGAGGTTGATATGCCACAAACAAGAAAGCCTATCGACTCGCAACGAGAAATAAGAGAGCCGAGTTCGAATTCCAGTCAAATTCGTTGCAATCATTTACGCACAAATACCTTTGGAAAAGGTATTAATCCATCTCTTCCCTCCAGTTATGGATCAAATAACAGGACAGATTAGGTTCTGTAGCATTGGTTGGCAACCAGTCTACCGCAGAAAGCAATGTTAACCTACTGCGGAAGAATCTTCTGCCCAGTCAGTAATGTTTCGTAAGAGACATGATCGCCCAAGCGTCTATCACGCATGACACTTAAATGACTAACTGACCGATACTGTTATGATTTTGTTTGGGTAGAGTAGGAGGCGACAGTCACAATCTTCGCCTAGTGCACTACCAGACCTCTGGTTGGAAACCAGCCTACCGCAGAAAGTAATGGCAAACTACTGCGGGATAATCTCCTGCCCAGTCAATCATGTTTCTTTCGAGACATGATCGCCCAAGCGTGTATCACGTATAGCACTTAACTGATATGTAATGAATCCTTACATTCACTTACGCGCAAATACTCTTGGGAAAGGCATTAACACGTTCTTCCCTCTAGTTATGGGTTAAATAACAAGACAGATTTGGTTCTATAGCCTTGGCTGGCAATCAGTCTACCGCAGAAAGTAATGGCAAAGTACTGCAGGATAATCTTCTGCCCAGTCAATCATGGCTCTTTCGAGACATGATAGACTAAGCGTGTATCACGTATGGCACTTAACTGATAGCAATGAACATTATAGATACGCGGATCATTCTAGACGTTTTTAGATAATTTTGGGAGTGGCAATTATAAATCTCTTAAATGATTATAGGTTAGAGAGAGTAATTTTATACTGTATACTTATTGAGAGTAATTATATACTATATAATTATTGTAGTTTATGGAAAGTAATTATGTACTATATAATTATTCTCCATCTAATAAGGTGAATTGCCGACTTTTGTTATTTTTGATTGAAGAATATGGTTGTAAAAACTTTTTGAACACGCACTACTAAACACTGCTTGTCAGATCAGACAAGTTTGTAAAATGAAGTCAGGACTGGAAAACAATTTGGAAGCTCGCTATACAATAAAGGGCGGACCTGAAGGAGACTACCACCACCTTTAAATTTTTTTTTCATATTTATATCTTTATTTTTTACTTTTTTCAGTACAATCTTACTGATTACACCCTAAACTTTCTGACTGACAAAAAAAAAAAAAAAAAAAAAAAAATGGAAAAATTTCAATATATAGACAATTTTAGTGGGATGGGGCTCAGTTTCTCATACAACGTTATAGTAAATCGATCCTCCATTTTGGAATCACTCGACGGTACGACATTACCACCACCTGTAAATTTGTTGATTATCAATTTTCTTTTTTACTTTTTTCAGCGCAATCTTATCAACTGAACCCAAAACTTTCCGATTGACAAAAGAAAATTTGGAAAAATTTCAACATTTAAACAATTTTAGGGAGTTTGTTTTTAATACAACCTTTTTTAATGTTTTACATGTCAAACGAATTAGACATAGCATGCACACAGAAGCACAACTTGCTCTGTGCAATTTACTTTTTTGCTTGTGCATATTCAACAGCTTAATCCTTTGCGAAATTTTTGAATAAAGCTATTCTTGGAGTTTCCGATGAAAATCCCATCGTAAGAACTGAAGAAAACTTGAAAAAGACGAAAACAAAAGCAACAACTCGTCCCAAAAAACATAAACAAAGCGACCCTAACGCGAGTGGTCCCAAAATGGGGAATCGATTTACTATAACGTTGTATGAGAAACTGCCCCCACCTACTAAAATTGTTCAAATATTGAAATTTTTCCAAATTTGTTTGATAATCGGAAACTTTATGTAACAATCGATAAGACTGCACTGAAAAAAGTAAAAAAAAAAGAAGAAAATAACAAATTTAAAGGTGGTGGTAGTCTTCTTTAGGTCTACCCAATAAAATATTCTGTTCAACCGGGTAAAATATTCTATGGAAATGCATGAAAAGCTCTAAACTCTTTATGAATTACATTGTATGAGCCGAGCATATAATTTTCACTAGCACAAAATATTCAAGGATAGTGATGTGAGAGACGATTAGCTATGTGGAAGGGAGAAAATGTAGATGCTAAAGACGTCTGAGTTGGTTGAGAAGATACGTAATTTTCTTAATCAATATGGTCCTGTGTCTCTAGAAACAATGAGTATACAAGTTGGAGTTGGCTTGATAACTGTACGCAGAATGATTCATGAAAGTTTGAAGATATGAAATATTCGTACAAAGATTTTTTCGTGACCTGCTCAGTCAAAAACAATGTCAGAATACATGTGGGTGAGATCAGGGAGATTGTTGATGGTCATCAAAATTATCCCTTATTCGCTTTATAGTCCAGACTTTGATCTTCGCAATTTTTGTTTGTTTTTTTTTCAAACTAAAGATGAATCTTTTGTAAACCATTGATGAGTTGAAGAAAGAATTGGCTAAGGTCCTGGACACCTTCACAGCGGCTGACATCCATGAAAACTTCGTGAAGTGGATGGAGCACTACAAGTCTATTGAAATCAGAGGATCTCACTTTGAAGGAGACTAAAGTGTTGTATTTCTTTGAACATTAACATCTCTCCTGGAGATGTCTTAAGATTTCTGGAAGACATTAAAAAGATCGCAAAAAGCCAATTTAAATATGAATAACCTTTTTTAAAAAATACGATTTTAGAAGATGAATATGTGGATTAATTTTTGCCTCTAAGAAATATAAGCTAAATTGCTTTTGATTGGTTGGTTCGTTTTCTACGGTTTATCAACCTCTTTCAATCTAATTAAAGCCACAAAATATTTTGGGGAAAAGGGATAATAATCGTTCAGTGGTACACGTCTTACTAATCCACATATAGTATATAGAGTAGAAGAAATGAATCCATATCTTAAGAAAGATATAGATCTATCCATTACATCATCTGGACATCCAAATTCTCAAGTTGTCACTAATTTAGGTATTGACCGGGCTCCACGCTGCTTAACTTTGGTGATCAAACGATAAAGGAAAGAAAAATACTTTGAACAAAGAAAGTCTAGACAATGTGGAGGCTCGTAATCACTTATTTCCATACAAAAAACAGTATATTTCACTACTTGTGCGTTGTGGTGTAATGGATATTGAGAGGAACTAGAAATCGGAGAGCAGAGTTCGAATTCCAGTCGAAATTGTTTTATTCACTTACGCACAAATACCCTTTGGAATGGTATTATTGGTGAGCACCCCTTTTTGCACATAAGAATGGACTCGCCGATGTGTACATATAATCCTGCCTATACAGAGAGCAGTGGTTGAGTAGTAGTTAGAGAGTCAGTAAGGAGTCAGTTGGTCAGTAAGTTGGTGCACAGTAAGTTGGAGTTTTGGATATGGACTCATTACCCGGACATACTTCTTCACTACAAGACTGTATATATTGATTCCTACTAACAGTATTCCTAGTATTCCTGAATACTAGGTCAACCCGTGTTTCAGTTTGTATATTTTTCTCAATATAACTTAGATTTTCTATCTCCATATCTACTTTTGTTATTTATTATTTGTATGGTTTCTCAACAAGAATCCACAACAGGTATTAATCCATCTCTTCTACATCCATTCATGGGTTGAATAAAATGACAGATTGGGTTCATTATCCTTGGTTGATAACCGGTCTACCGCAGAAAGTAATGTCAACCTACTGCGGGAAATCTTTTTGCCTGAAAGAGACATGATCACCCAAGCGTGTATCACGTACGGCAATTAACTGACTGAATCCCTGGGTCTCAGACGTCTTAAAAACGGTGGAATTATATGTGATGTGGAATTATATTCCCTGAAATGCAATGCTTATAAGTTTGTATCTTGGAATATCTTTTCACCAGACAATTGTTTTATATAAATTGTCTATTCGATAAGAGTGACCCAGTGCAGATCAATTGGATGTTGGTTGGTTTGTTTTATGGCATATCAACATCGGCGGGTCATTTCTTGCTAACTAAATTTTATTTACTTATTGCTGGTAGTACTTTTTTCTTTCAATTTATTGTTGTTTTTATATAAGTTTTGTGTCTAGTAATACCTTTTTCTTTTTCGAGTATCAAGATTCATTGGGATTTGTTTTTAAGGGCAGGCAGGGTCCCCAAGTCCTACCCTGTTATTTAACCCATAACTGGAAGGGTGGGACGGATTATACCTTTCCCAAGGGTACTAGTGCTTAAGTGAAAGCAGAATATTCAACTGGAATTCGAACTCGGCTCACCGATTTCTCTTTTCGAACCGATATTTACTGCACCACAACGCACATCTGTCACTAAACGCTTATGGCACCTGGTATTCCCAAGCGGTCACCCATCTAAGTATGGACCAGGCTCAACGTTGCTTAACTTTGGTGATCGAGCAAGAACCGGTGTATTCAACGTGATATGGCCATAAGCCGCAATTGGATGCTTTGTGATATCAGCTGTTGTCTTTAATGTGTCATTTTTCTTTTTATGAGGGGGTTTCTTTCTTCGGGCGGGCTTTATCCGCAGACATGTTTGCTCTAAGATGACACAAACATTACGAATCCACCATGGAGGAAATGAATCAACTGGAATGATGTTGTCAGTTTTCATAAGAAAATAACATATATGAATGGTAATCTTAGATGTAAGCAAATAAGTTTGAAAGCCAAAATTTCTGTCAAACTTTATCCAAAGTTTGTAGAACACATAATAAAAAAATTGCTTATCGTCAACTTAGTCAGGTATAAGTGCTTTATATGTAACGATGCATTAAATTAGATGCATAACAGAAAAATTCTGTCAGTTTGGTGTGCATTCTTTCTTGGTAATTATTTTAAATCTTTTTATTTCATTTTTATTTATACGTTATATTCGTTGGGGTGCAGTAAATATCAGCTCGGAACGGGAAATCGGAGAGCCGAGTTCAAGTTCCAGTTAAATTCATTGCATTCACTTACAAATACTCTAAGAAAATGCTAATTCGTCGCCTCTTCCTCCAGCTATGGGTTAAATAGCATAACATATAGGGTTTTATATCCTTGTTTGGCAAACAGTCTACCGCAGAAAGTAACAGCAGCCTACAACGGGAAAATACTCTGCCCAGTTAGCCATGTCACTTTCGGGTCATGATGACCCAAGCGTGTTATTACGCATGGCATTTGACTTACTGAGTGTGCGCGATCATAGAACTCCACAGCTTACTATTTTTTGTAGGCAAGTAATGTATTTCCTCTTACCATTAATCGCGTTTATTTTATGCCACATAAGTTCTTCTGATAGGTAACTCGATATTACTTATATGCGGTGTCCCATCAGTTGTGGCAGTTTATAGCACTCCACAGCATCTTATTGTTTGTCTTCGTGAGAAGCTTCTGCATTCTCGTGGCGATCTCGCCATGCTTGGGTTGAAAAAATGTAAGTGTTTTTATACTCACGTACATACTTTTTCAAAAACATTGACATGTGTCATTGGAGAAAAGTTAAAGTAGAAACCTTTTCAAGTTGCCATTCTCTTTCTCTCTCTCTCTCTCTCTCTCATACACACGCACACACACAAACGTATATATATATATATATATATATATATATATATATATATATACTACCGGCCATAATTATTAGGCCACCCCAGTGTTTTAAAAAAATGGTGTACTTCATACTATGTTTTAGAAGTTATTGCCAAGGGAAAAAGTGTAAATGAACATAGAATGGGTCTTTTGTTAATAATGCACTATAACATGTGCATCAAATGAATTAATAATTACCTATATTGCAGTTTTATAAATGAAAGAATGAAGAAAATTTAGGGTGATTCGGACGAGTTCATCTTTGCTTCCTTGCCTTGTAAAATTTTGCAAAGTAATAATAACAAAACTCATTTACAATTATCCACTTGGCAATAAATACTAAAAATAGTATGAAATATATCATTTCTTTTAAAAGACTGCGGTGAATTAATAATTATGGCCGGTAGTGTACACACACACACACATATATATATATCTATGCTAGCTAATACTTTTTCCTTTCTTTTTGGTAGCATTTGAATTCCACGTCGAAAAACGATACATTTTTTGTGGCTAACCTCGTGTCGACCAATTTTTTTGGCATCTTCATAAGAATAAAATGCTGCTCAGCCAGTCTATGCCTCATCGATTAGAATATGTGATAATCGGACAGGGCAATGTTTGATGAATACCGCGGTTGGGGTAGAAATTCACTTTTAAGCATCTCGAAGTAGGTTTTCACCTGTTTTCCATCATGTTGCCTAGCGTTGTTATATTGCAAAATCACTTTGTCGTATGTCTACTCCTGTAGCGACCTTTTTCTTTTTTCAATGTTCGGTTCAAACGTATCAAAGCAATTGATGTGATGGTCTTGGTCGATTTAAGCTGCACATAATGAACTACACCCACCTGATCCCACCAAATATGGGGCAGAAGCTTCGAAACAAGGATATTTCGGTTTGCTGTGGATTTTAATGCATGGCCGGGCTTAACCCACGGTATTCTATATTTTAAATCATCGTAGTGTATTTACTTTTCATCGTCGGTCGCGATACGATGCTAAAATCTTTACTTTTCTGCCGTTGAAGCAGCTTTTCACACGTGACGAAACGCTATTCGACGTCTCTCGGGTTCAGCTAGTATGGCTCTCAATATCCTTACTTTTTTAATCGTTCCTAATTTCAGGCGTTTCGAAATTGATGTGTGATTGACTTTTAATGTTTCTGCAAGTTCAGTTTGTGCCTGACATGAGTCTTCATGAAGTAATGCCGTAGGTCTCAGCAAAGATTCAGTCGCAGATTTTTTAAATAAAGTACTGCAGTAAAATTCCCTGCACATACTTTTTCTTTGGCACGAAATCCGACATGTTTAACGCTATGAAAACAAAGTTGTTTACAGTTCAGCAAAATGACATACATGGAATTTCAAGCTTGCTAATAGCACTTCATTAGAGATGCCTTACCATCTAAAAATACAATCACGAAGTTTTGTGAAGGCAATCTGTTGCAAAACACATTCAGGGTTCTCTTGCACTTCCCGCCTGTGGAACTCGCTCCCATATTCTTGCTTTCCTGACGGCTACAACCTCCAGAAATTTAAATGCAAAGTCAATACTCATCTACTAATCACTGGACTCTAGCTCTCTCCCCACCCCCGTATATCCTTTCCTTTCTCCCCACCTATGTATCTGTCATCGCGCCTGCATTCTCAGCTTTCTATTGCTCTTTTCTAAATAGTTTGTACTCCACACTCTTTTCTAATTAATATTTTTACAGTTATGTAGCCCCTCGCTCATCAGTGGCATTTCTGCCTTGCTCGTGGTGAAATGATTAATATATATATATATATATATGCACTACCGGCCATAGTTATTAGGCTACCCCAGTTTTAAAAAATGATGTATTTCATACTATTGTTAGTATTTATTGCCAAGTGGTTAATTCGAAATGAAAATGAAATCGTTCTTTTGTTTTTATTACCTTGTAAGATTTTACAAGGCAGCCAGGAAGCCTTTGCTTCGGCCAGCCAATAAGAAGGAGAGACTAGCATGGGAAAGAGAGCACAAAAACTGGATACCAGAACAGTTCATTTGATGCACATGTTATTGTGCAATATTAACCAAACAACCATTCATTTAGAATTATCCACTTGGCAATAAATACTAAAAATACTATGAAATACATCATTAAAAAACACTGGGGTGCCGTAATAATTATGGCCGGTCGTGTATATGCCCACCCCCACATACACACACACGCATACACACACACATACACACATATGTATAAACATGCTAAAAAATCTATCAAAGGAAAATTTCTAAAAACACTAAAGTAAAATTCTGGTCGAAAGGACTAACGTCCTATATAAATCCTATTCCCAGAAACATTTCACCATTTGAAAGGCAATGTATCCTAAACATCTCTCTCCTACTATCGATTTCAATTTATTTAACAGTGGAAATTCGTGTGAGTATCTTTTTGTTGAAAAACATCACCGGAAAACTAATCCCACTTCTGACACCATGTTTTGGCGCCGATGGCGAGCGATAATGAATAACACGTGAACACACTAGCTATCTAGTAAAGGAAGTATCTTTATTGTTTATCTAAGGGAGGTAAGCCTACAGAGCCAGCCTCACGTTGTTTTTCAATAAAAAAGATACTCACACGAATTCCAACCACGCTCAGAAAGCCAACAAGCAAAGGCTCAAAATAAACGCTCTTAATTAAAACAAAACAAATGTAAAATGTAACTTAAAAAGACAAAACATGACAGAAAACTAATAACAGAAATACAACAAACTGAAAATGGCTAAAAGGGAGGGCGAAAGTGCTTGGAAGAAATAAAATTATGGATAAATTTTGTCCTTCCTTACTTCTATTAAAATATATTATTCACAAAATCCATAATGTTTCTACTTTAAATAATCACAAAAGGTTTGATAAGCTGTTAAAAAATCAATGTTGATCTAAAGTATGCCGTTTTGGTTTCACGAATGACTCTTCTGAAATATATTCACAGCTAACACTTAAAGAAATCAGAGGCATTTTGACATGGTTTAATGCAGGGATGGGCGAACTTTGCAGTGCAAGGGCCACATTAAAAAATTCAGTTTTATAGAGTGGCATTGTATATTAAGCAAAATAATTAATGTTTAAATGGACAAAATGAAAAGCTTTTAAAGAAAGAAATTCAAATAATTTTTATTAACTGATATTTAAAAAAAACTGTAGAAGATACCTATTGAAAATTTATTTGAAAGACAAAGTATCTATTTAATCTCGAAAGAAAAACAATTTTTATTAATAATTATTTTCAAATACGAGCAAAACATGAAATACATTTTAAAGATAAAATAACTTTATTTAATTATTCTTATTAATATTATAAAAAATAAAATCATATTGTTTTTTTAAAAAAGTAACTCTTTTTAATGAAATAAATTATTATTTTAAAGTCGAAATTTCAAATGAAACACATATAGAGCAATTCAGTTTAAAAAAAAAGAATGATTTTTATTTAAAGAAGAAACTTCAAATGTAACACGTTTGTGCGAAAATAAAATAATTCAATTTAAAGAAGAAAAATAATTTCTCTTTTAAATTTACTACTATTTAACAGACCGCATGAATTCCTCTGTCAGGCTGCATGCAGCCCGTAGTTTTCCCACATCTGGATTAATGGTCAACAAGCATGTCCCATTTGATTAGTTACAAATGAATAGTGTGTTCAGTACTCAGTGGTCGTCCCATAATTTTGTCTTGAATCAAAACTTACAGAAGTCTGAACACCTAAAATGAAAAAAAGGGAATATGTGGCAAAAATGGTCATTGATGTCTTAAAGCATAAAAATGTTCAAACTGTCAGCATTGTACGAGGGGAGGGTCATTCAATAAATAAGGTGAACTTTTCGGTATAAGAACTTCTAATACAGATAGAAGCTTACTTTGTTTTTCAACGTAGTCTCCCAGCAGTGTCACACATTTTCCCATCTGTGCACAAGCTTCCGTATTCCCTCAGCGTAAAAAGTCTTTGGATTGATGTCTCAGCCAATCGCTCACAGCACTTTTGACTTCATCGTCACTTTCAAACTTCGTGCCTCTCGTGAACGCTTTTAAGAGACCAAACAGGTGTAAGCGTGAAGGGGCAAGGTCTGAGCTGTAAGGGAGATGGGAGAGCAGTTCCCAGCCCTGCTCGTTGATGGTCTGCACCGCTTGGGCTGCTGTGTGAGGCCTTGCAGCTGACCTTCGAGTAGGTAAGGTAATTTTGTGTGCTGTCGTAACAGATAGGCTGAAGGTCCTTTCAATGTCATCTACTGTCACCCTGAATGAGGTCATTGACTGATTCTATCACCTCAGGAAACCTCACTTCTGTAGGCCTCCCAGGCCTCTCTTCATACTCAACACTTCTCCGTACTTCTTTAAACAACTTAGCCCACTTGTAGACATTTGCATTGGCTGAAACATTTGGCACCATACACAGTTGACATTTTCCTATGAATTTCAACTGGTTTGCACCTTTAAACCACCAAACATTTGATAACTGAAGTCTGTTCCATCCCGGAGTATATTTCTTGGTCTGCCATCTTTGTTAAACTTCACAACTCTCAAAGTTTTTTTTAAATCAGCAAAAAAATTAAATCCCTTTGAAAAAGAAGTAAAGAAACCAAAAATTAAAAAAGTAAGCTTCTATCTGTATTAGAAGTCCTTATACCGAAAAATTCACCTTATTTATTGAATGACCCTCGTAGATGTCCTTATACCGAAAAATTCACCTTATTTATTGAATGACCCTCGTAAAAGTCCTTATACCGAAAAATTCACCTTATTTATTGAATGACCCTCTTAGAAGTCCTTATACCGAAAAATTCACCTTATTTATTGAATGACCCTCGTAGATGTCCTTATACCGAAAAATTCGCCTTATTTATTGAATGACCCTCTTAGAAGTCCTTATACCGAAAAATTCACCTTATTTATTGAATGACCCTCGTAGATGTCCTTATACCGAAAAATTCACCTTATTTATTGAATGACCCTCGTAGATGTCCTTATACCGAAAAATTCACCTTATTTATTGAATGACCCTCGTAGAAGTCCTTATACCGAAAAATTCACCTTATTTATTGAATGACCCTCGTAGATGCCTGTATACCGAAAAATTCACCTTATTTATTGAATGACCCTCGTAGATGTCCTTATACCGAAAAATTCACCTTATTTATTGAATGACCCTCGTAGATGTCCTTATACCGAAAAATTCACCTTATTTATTGAATGACCCTTGTAGAAGTCGTTATACCGAAAAATTCACCTTATTTATTGAATGACCCTCGTAGAAGTCCTTATACCGAAAAATTCACCTTATTTATTGAATGACCCTCGTAGAAGTCCTTATACCGAAAAATTCACCTTATTTATTGAATGACACCCGTAGAAGTCCTTATACCGAAAAATTCACCTTATTTATTGAATGACACCCGTAGAAGTCCTTATACCGAAAAATTCACCTTATTTATTGAATGACACCCGTAGAAGTCCTTATACCGAAAAATTCACCTTATTTATTGAATAACCCTCGTAGAAGTCCTTATACCGAAAAATTCACCTTATTTATTGAATGACACCCATAGAAGTCCTTATACCGAAAAATTCACCTTATTTATTGAATGACCCTCGTACCTCTTTTTGACAAACTATTAGAGGCTCTAATCAACTCTAAATTGGTTAATCATCTCACATCACAATGCCTTCTTTCAGACAAACAATATGGCTTTTGCTTCTTGAAGTCAACAGCTGATGTACAAACGATTATAACTCAAGGTTGCTGGAAAAATTGAAAATAAAATTAATTAAATCATCCTTGTCTACCATATATAACAAAATATGTTTAAAAGAAAGGTTGCTTCTCAAATGTGTGTGTGTGTTTATGCAACGTAACGCAAATGTATGTACTAAACCTATTATTGAATGTTAAAAAATTAGGTATGATCACCGTGATTTCTTTTGAAATTACTGTATTACTTTTCGTCTTGGTAATTGGTGTAATGCTGCGCATTTCGCATGAGAATACAAAAGAACGGTGTCTCTCCATTTTAATACTAATTTCAGAGTGAAAATCACACATGAAATATCTCGTGATCAGTCTTGAGAAATAAATGCCACTGTTTATCCTTAATAAAAAGAGAAAGAGAAAGAGAGAGAGAGAGAGAGAGAGAGAGAGAGCGGCCATGGGAGTCAGATAGAAAAACTAAATCCATGCAATCCGTACAACCAATAATTTGAAAATTTATCATTAGTACTTACAACAATTTATTGATCACTGGAAAATAACGTAAGCATTGTTGATAAATTTAACGTCATTCTTCTTCTTTTATATGCTGTGGCACTTGCGTTGTGATGCATTGGATATCGAATCAGAACGACATATCGAGGAGCCGAGTTCGAATTCCAGTTGAATTCACTTACGCACAAATATCCTTGGGAAAGGTACTAATCCGTCTCTTCCTTCCAGTCATGGGTTGAATAATAGGATAGGTTCGGTTCTGTAGCCTTGGCTGGTAACCAATCTACCGCAAAAAGCAATGGCCATCTACTTTGGGATAGTCTTCTGCCCAATCGCCTAAAGCGTGTATCACGTATGGCACTTAACTGACTGACCCTTCAAAATATGAGCAATCATAGCTCTCCACAACTGCCTCTCTTTTATAATTTTAAATAATATTTTTCTCTTTACCGTCCCTCCCTTTTCTCTTTATACCTTTACAAAAGTTTGTTTGGTGGGTTACTTTCTGTTTCACTTTGTGCCTACTGCCTTCACTATGTCTAGTGAACCTCTTATGGTGAAACACACCTATTTCTCAGATAATAGACTCGGGAAGTTCTTGGGAAGTTCATAGAAGTAATTAGAAGTTCTAGAGAGTTCTTCAGAGTTACTAGTTAGAGGTTCACTAGATATTAGTCGGCAGTTAGCTGAATACTAAGGAGTCAGCTTTCAGTGGAAGATTACGAAGTTCCTAACATTTTGGGTGCGTTAAGTCGATTAGCAACAGACATAGAACGATTATAACTTTTCAGTGCGAAAACTACTCCACAACAGAACCCTATTTCCTTCCATTTTTTATCCTGTGACTCAATAGTCAGAGGGGCACCACATGTGTTGCAGTCGCAGGAGAAGTGGTGTAAGACAGCATGACGGAGCCTAAATCTGCTTTAAAATAAGAGCTTTTCTTCTCCTTGACCAGTGGCAACCCAAGGCTACAGGACCCAGTCCGTCCTGCTATATACCCATAGCTGGTGGGGAGAGAAGAGATAGATTCATAACTTTCTCAAGGATTAAGGGAACTTAAACACGCACACATAGCATCATTGTCAATTTTGTTAATGGATTATTATTATTACCAATATTATTCTGAAGATAAACCGCTCCCCTCCCCTCCCCTCCACCCATTAATAAAAGGTTTCTTGTACCTACTTACTGAATCATAACACATTCATATACATGTATAAATTTTGATTACGGCTTTACCCCTGCCGTAAAAAATGACAGCGAAATATTTGAGAGGACTATATATACATATATATATATAAGCAAGTTTGTGTGTGTGTGTGTGTGTGTGTGTGTGTGTGTGTGTGAATGCACAACGGTCTTTATTATAATAGACGGTATATATATATATATTCTTCACTACTCGACGACATAATTATTTCAAAAAAATAAGATAACAAAGTACTGTTAAAGATACGGTATTAAAGTTTAGTAATTGGTAGTAAAGAGCATGACCTGAACCGACGTTGGTTCGCATTTGTCTCTCTAATGAATTTAACCAAGCCACCTCACTATAGTCTCTCTCTCTCTCTTTCTCTCTCTCTCTCTCTCTCTCTCTCTCTCTCTCTCTCCACAGCGTGACAGGAGGCATATATATATATATATATATATAATCATTTCACCCCAAGCAAAACATTCCATTGCCACTATTGCGCAGGGGGTTACATCGAGGAGAGTGATTGGAAAGAGTGGTTAGATATAGGAAATGTCGGAAGGAGGGTGATAGACGGATAAGGATACCGAGGATGAGGGTTGGGTAGATGGGAAGTGTGTTTGGGAGAATGGATGCGAGTTAGTGTGTTAGGAGATGTCTATTGACCTTACATCTAAACTCCTGGAGATTGTAGCTGTCGGGGAAGCAAGTGTATGAAAGGGAATTCCACAGGCAGGAAGTGCGAGAAAAGAAGCTGTTGGAGTAGAAATTGCGGTTACATCTTATCTGTTTCACTGTAAAAGGATGGGACCTAGTAGCTAATCTAGTATCTTGTGCAAATTCATATTTATGGGGCACCAGTGATCTACATACATCAGAGCAAAAGCCGTGAAAGTATTTATAGTAGAGACACAGGGAAGCCACGTCACGCCAGGGAAAGAATGACTGCAGCCGGTCTGCCAAGTCGGTATCGATCACATTACAGATTCTCCGTTGTATTTTGTCAACAATCCCGAGGAGAATAGCAGGGGAACCCGACCAGATGTAACAGCAGTATTCAATACACGGGCTGATAGCTAACTTGTAAATGTGCAGGATAGATTCAGACGGGAAAAAATTCCGGGCCCTGCACAGGAAACCGACTTTCATAGTCGCGGATTTAGCAATGGATTCGATATAGTCATTTCACTTGAAGTCCGCTGAGAGTGTGAGACCAAGAAGGCGTAGTGTTTTACACTCTGGGAGGCAAGCCTGTTCCATGCTAACGGGAGGTAGGAGCGATTGTCTATGGTGATTAATTGATAGCAGTTTCGTTTTGGAAGCATTAAAATTTACGAGCCATTTCTTACCCCAGTCCACTACGGATTGGAGGTCCTTCTTAAGCTCCGCAGCTTTGTCGCCCACACTAGAGTTTTGATCGAGGCGAGAGTAAACTGTGGTGTCATCGGCGTACATGCCTACTTGGGATCTTATGGCATCTAGGAGATCATTAATGTAGATCAGAAAGAGCGTAGGACCTAGGATAGAGCCTTGAGGGACACCCACGTTCGTAAGGTAGTTTTGGGAGGCATGTCCGTTTAATAACACCTTCAATGTGCGGTTAAAGAGGAATGACTGGATTAGGTCAAACAAATGTCCAGTTATACCATAGCTCCGCAGTTTGTGTAGGAGGCCAGAATGACAGACTCTGTCGAACGCTTTGGAAATATTCAAGGCAACGGTTCGAGCTTCGCCATTCTTGTCGAGAGCCTCATATATATACTCGATGATGGTCGTTAGCATATCAACAGTAGACCTGGTGAAGCGGAAACCATACTGTTTGTCCGAGAGGAGCCTGTAGGCTGTGAGATGCTGAACCACCTCGATATTAAATCCCCAAAAAATAGTACGTGCGTAAAATTTCAAAAACTAGATCCTGTTAATATTAATTTTATTAATATTAAAAATGATCCACGTAGAGGGATCGATGTAAATAGTATTATCTATTTCCAGAGCCAAAATATTATAGATAATACTATTTACATCGAGGCATCCATATATATATATATATATGTATCCGAGTGAATAAGGAACCAACAAAAAAAATTTTTTACAACGTCCAAAATATTAATTTTCATACAATGCTCGATATATAATACATAGAGCTGTAAATATTTCTTATAAATTATATTTTAGAACATGTACAAAATTTTATATATCCACTACAAACCGTACATTTGTTTCGACATTGAAACTACAATCTCTCATTAACACCACCTGAGGAGACATTGTAGTTTCAATGTCGAAACAAATGTACGATTTGTAGTGGATATATAAAATTTTGTACATGTTCTAAAATAGAATTTATAACAATGTATATATATATATATATATATATATATATATATATATATATATAAACACAACGGTCTTTGTTTTAATAGAGGGGATTTTGCCATTATTATTATCATCATTATTTCTACAATCATTTTTACTACTTGCTATGCTATCATCCGCATTCCGACATAATAGGAAAATTTAAACTGTGTCTACACACGTACGCTCACATTCATTTTTTAAATCATTTTACCCTAAGCAAGACAGTACCACCACTAGTACCCAGGCGAGAAAAAAATGGGTACAGGTGGTATTAAAGAAAGAATAAAAGGTTGACAGGAATTAAAAATATTGAAAAAGTTAATTGACGTTGGACTTAAACTTCTAGATATTGTAGCTATCAGGGAAGCATGTATACGGAAGAGATTTCCACAGGCGAGAAGTAGAAGGAAAGAAACTATTCGAGTAGAAGAGGCGGATAAGTTTAAGTATTTTAACGGTAAAAGGGTGGGACCTAGTTGCCAATCACGCTTAAAATCATTTGTTCGGGGAACCAGGGAAAAACTCGTCGGAGCAGTTTCCATGAAAATACTTGTAGAAAAGACAGAGGGAGGCCACGTAACGCCGGTGAGGAAGTGACTGAAGGCGAGCTTCAAAATTAGGATCTTTTACATCGCAGATCCTTCTTTTGATTTTTTTCAAGAACCTTGAAATCGGGGAGCCGAGTTCAAATTCCAGTTGAATTCATTGCATTCACTTACGCGCAAATACCCTTGGGAAGGGTATTAATCTGTCTCTTCCTTCCAGTTATGGGTTAAATAACAGGACAGATTGGGTTCTATAACCTTGGCTAGCAAGCAATCTACCGTAGAAAGCAATGGCAACCTATTGCGGGATAATCTTCTGCCTAGTCAGTCATGTCTCTTTCGAGACATGATTGCCCAAGCATGTATCAGGTATGGCACTTAACTGACTGACTGAGTTGTATAGCAGGAGCATTCGACCAGCTATATCAACAGTATTCAATCCACGGACGTATGGTAATTTTACAGATGTGCAAGATGGATTTTGACCCGAAAAAACTTCTCAGGCGACTCAGTAGAAGCGGCAGTTACTTTTAACTATTTCAATGGTAAAAAGATTCGACCTAGATGCCTACCCTGTCAGTCAGTTAAGTGCCATACGTAATACACGCTTCAGGCGATCATGTCTCCAAAGAAACATGACTGACTCGGCAGAAGATTATCTCGCAATAGGTTGTCATTCTTTTCTACGCTAGACTGGTTGCCAGCCAAGGTTAAAATCCCAATCTGTCCTGTTATTTGCTTCATAGCTAGAGGGGGAAGAAATGTATTATATTATGTAGTAATAAGTGGGGAATCAGTTTATTACTTCATAGCATTAGAAAACCGATCCCCTACTTTATGCCCAGTAGAAGCCTTAATTATGTTTCCAAATATTATATTCAGTCAGTCAGTTAAGTGCCATACGTGATACACGCCTTGGGCGATCATGTCTCGAAAAAGACATGACTGACTGGGCAGAAGATTATCCCGCAAAGGTTGCCATTGCTTTCTGCGCTAGACTGGTTGCCAGCCAGTGCTATACAACCCAAACTGTCCCGTTATTTAATCCATAACTGGAGGGAAGAGACGGATTAATGCCTTTCGCAAGGGTATTTGTGCGTAAGGATCTGTAAGAAATTCACCTAGAATTCGAACTCGGCAACTTGATTTGTCGTTGTGAGTCGATATCCACTGCACCACAACACACATACCTTGTAGCGTGCTTAAATTCTTGTAGTCGGGGCACCAGGAACAAAGCTCGCCAGAACTGTTGCCATAAAAATATTTGTAGAAAAGCCATTTCATGTTGGTAAGAAAGTGACTGAAGTCGAGATGACAAGTCAGGATTGATTAAGTGCAGATCCTTCATTGGTTTATATCTAAATAGCAGAAGCACCCGACCAGATAGAACGACAGCATTCAATGGACGGACGAATAGAAATTTATAAATGTGCAAGATGGATTCTAACAAGAAAAACGTTCTGGTCCGACACAGTGACATAAACACGCAAACACATTTCTTGTACATAGAATTATTTTCGGTTGTGACTAGGGTGTAATAAAATAGAGTTCCAATGTTTGACAAACATTTGATCATAAATTTTTAGCGCAAATCACTATGCATGTACACGTGATCATAATTTGATAAGATTTTAAATCTCTAGCGGTCTGAGCTTAATTTTGCATCATACAAAGATAATTCTCGATAGACGCGAGACATATCACGACACAGCAAATATCTCTCCGTCTCAATGTAACTTTTGAAAATCTTGGTACTAAGAAACCAGAAAAGCTGCAGCAAATATTCTTAGAGACTCCATTTGCATTTTCAACTCCATTTTCATTTTCAACTCTATTTTCTTAAATTTCTACCTATATATAATATATATATATGTATATATATATATATATATGTGTGTGTGTGTGTGTGTGTGTGTGTGTGTGTGTGTGTGTGTGTGTAATGCTCCTGCAGTTGTACATATACGTATACCAGTATTCATACATGTTTGAAAACAGCTGCTAGGAAGTCAAAAGCACAAATAAAACGAAGAAAAAGTAGTTTGATAGAATTCATAGTAATTTACGATTCCACATTTGCTTTGTTAAAAATGTTTTGTCTTCTCGGCAAAATGTAATTTTTGTTGAATGAACGTAGAAACAGACAATTCATTTTTTTTTTTTTTTTTTTTTTCACGGAGAATAAATTTGACGAGGTTTGCTTTTGTTTAAGCAAGATATTCTTTAAATTTAAATTGTGCCGCAACTGATTCTTTGGAAAGGCTAATCGGCAAGTAGGTATGAAAAAGATTGAAAAAGTTTGGGACAGACGTAAATCGACATATAGATACGAATTCTTGAAGTAAATAGGTACATACAGTCATGGATACAAACAGTGCGATTGACTAATAGATAGATAGATAGATAGATAGATAGATAGATAGATAGATAGATAGATAGATAGATAGATTTGAGCGGATATACATAGATATATAGCTTGCAATCATTTAAGTAAATTAGAACATAACAGATACGAAAACACACACACACACACACACCTAAGTATCCTTTCTTTCCAATTAGTCACAATAAAGGTTGCTTTTTTTTTTTTTAATTTGGCTAAGCAGTTAATTCTCCGCTACCCACGACTACTAATTCAAGGATCAAGCGACTTACCTCCCACTACTAAAGAATAAATTACTACCAAAATTCCGCTAGTTTAATCGTATAAAAACCAATAGAGAAAAAATTAAAATTTTGAAATTTGAATACCAGAATATACTTCTAAAAGAAGGCGATCATTAGTATGTGTCTTCATAGAAATAAGGATAAATTGCAATAATTGTCCTATTCTTTTAATTAGTCACGATAAGTTTTTTTTTTTTTTAAAGAATTTGCTAAGCAGTTACTTCCTTCATCACCTACCACTACTAATTCAACGGTTAAGCCACATACCTCCCACTACCAAAGAAGAAACTAATACTAAAATTCCGTTAGGTTAACCTTATAAATATATATATATGAAGATAGAGAAAAAGTGATTTCAAATTAATTAGAAATTTAGCTTTTACCTGATATTAAAGTTAATTTTTCGCTATTTCTTGTGAAATTCAAATGGATAATATGACGATATAGTATAACAGATTCCTGGATGTTTTGCAAACAAATGTAAGTTGATACAATTGATGAGCCAATGAAAGAATTCAGAAGTACACTGGAATTCAAAGTAGAAAATCTTAATGGAAACTCTTGTGGCGCCGACAAACGAGATCATCGCAAAGAAAGACAGAGTAGAAAAAAAAAGTAGATAATAGATGAAATTCTAGTTATGATCAAATAATACTAGAGTCTAGCAAAGCATGTATAATAATAAAATATATTTTAATCACGTATTGATATTCTTTATGAGCAGCATTGTTAAATTATTTAGTTATTTGTCGATTGTTGTCGAGTCTTTAGCTATTAGTGAAGTGATGAACGAATTTTCGCGCTCTACGCCTTTGACAACAATCGAGAAATAACCATATAATAATATATAATATAAGAGCTTACGGTTGTGAATTTATTCATTTATATCTTTCGTGCCACATCCTATGAATTTAGATAGTAACACGTAACACGTTCTTTCTCCTCTAATTCATGGACAGAAGATTTTAGAAATTCGTAGGCATAAGGGGGAAAAATATGATGTGATATGCTCAAAAGTTTGTATGAGCACTGCGGAATTATTTTTTCTTCATTACATTTTTTTAGAAAGTATTTCATGTTTCTGTGTGAATGGCGACAGTTAGTATCTTTTTTGTATTCTTTAAATTGATGTATGTATACGTTTTTTGTTTTCCATCTCGACAATCTGTAAAAATATACTCAGTTATGATCTGGGATTAAAGATAGGATGGTTAAATAAAAAGAAGACAAGAGGAAAACTGGATTTAACTCACCTAAGCGTTTCGTCCTGTGATGGACTTTATCAAGGCAAAAAGACGAAATGAGCTTTATTCCAAATTCTTCTTCTTCTATGTGCTCTGTCCTTTCATGGCTTTCCACGTCTCCCTATCTCTGGTGGTTCTTAGCACGCTTTCTCCTGTCACAACACAACCCTCGTTCCGTCATCCACCTGATCAGGCTCTTCAAATATATTATCCTTTGCTTTCTCCTGTCTCTTTTTCCCTCTATCTGGCCTGTTAGTATCAGGTTCTCCAAACCCTCCTTCCTCATTGCATATCCTAGCAATTTTAGCTATCTCTTCCTGGTGGTCAGTATTAATTTCCTTTTCGTTTCCATCATTTCCAAAACCTCATCATTGCTCACATGCTTGGTCCATGATATCCGCAGCATCCTTCTGTAGAACCACATTTCAGTTACTTCAAGTTTTTCCTTCATTTTCGAAGATATTGTCCAGCATTCACTGCCATATTGAAGAACTGACATCACATAGCAATACAGTACTCTCTTCTTTGCTTCAAGCGAAATTGTCTTGTTTCTTAATGCTTTACTTTGCTTCCTTTGCCATGCTAATTCACCTTCGGATCTCTGTGTCGCACTTCTGTTATAACACTTCCCAGGTATTTTAAATTTTTGTACCTGCTTGATTTTAGTATCCCCCACCTGTACTTGGCATTTTGGGCTGCCCTTTTTACTGGTGACCATGCATTCGGTTTTCTTGCAGTTTATTTTTAGTCTTTTCTTGTGACTCTTCAGAGACCTTCTGTAGGAGGTCTTGTAGTTTCCTTTCTATGTTTGCTATCAACACTGTATCATCTGCGTATATTATGTTGTTCAAAATGTGGCCTCTGATGAAAAATCCTGGCATAACTTCTACGGTTCCGAGAATAATTTCGCTGTACAAATTGAATAGATCTGGTGAAAAGACACATCCTTGTCTTACGCCCCTTTCTATCTTTGTATATCTGATGAATTCGTTACATGTCCGTATGCAGGTGGTTTACTGCCAGTAGAGATTCTTGAATACTCTGAAGTCTTCCCCAAATATGTCGAGGCTGCTGAGCATCTCCATCAATTCTTTGTGGCGTATTTTGGCAAACGCCTTTTCATAATTGATAAAACATAGGTACAAGTCATTCTTCATTCTTCTTTCGAAGAACATCCTAATCATAAACATGGCGTTCCTTTTTCCAGTGTCTTTGACAAACCAGCAGTGTTCTCAGTCTATTTCTGACCTGATTCTGCTTCTCGCTCTATTCATCAGGATTTGGACGATCATTTTTCTTATATGGCTCATTAAACTGATGGTTCTGTGGAGTTCACACTCGTTTGCCCGTGGTTTCCTAGACAGTGCTATGAAGATCGACTTGCTTAGGTCATCTGGTATTACACCACTATTATAAATTTAATTTATTATTTCTGTAATGTTCTCGATACTAAAATTATTCCAGAGCTATCAGCCGCTCTATGACTATGCCGTCTGATCCAGCTGCTTTGTTTCTATTCAGTTTGGCTATTGCAGATTCCACTTCAGAATTCAATATTTACGGTACGTCTTCATATTTGTGTATTATCGGTTTCTCTCTCTTGTCCTGGAAAAGATCTTTTATATATATTCTTTCCATCGCTGGAGTACTTCCTTTTTTCCAATATGATTGTTCCATCCTTAGATTTCATACATCCAGTTAAAGAGCAGGTTTTTTTTATCCTGTCGGTTTTTTATTTCTTTATGCATGTCTGTTTTATTATTCCTGCTCAGTCTCTCTACTTCTCCACATTTGTCATATAGTCATTCCTCTTTAGCCTGCCTGCATTTTATCCCAATTTCCTTGAGTAGTTTCCTGTACTCCATTCCATATCTTGATATCATTTTCTGCCTCCTTTGCATCATGTTGAGAATCTCTTCAGTTATCCACTTGTTTTTTTTTTTTTTTTTTTTTTTTTTTGTGCACCTGATTTCCTTTGGGACAATGCTGTTTGCTGATGTCACTATCAATTCCTTTAGTGACTCCCATTTCGAGTGTCCTTTTGCAATTTGTTCTTCGTATTTGGTTTTCACGCTGTTAGTGTATTCTTTCTGTAGGTTAATGTTATTCACAAGCGTGTTGTATTTCAATCTTGGTGCTGCACTAGGCTTCTATGTATCTATAAACAAACAGTGTTTGGCAACTATAAAAAAATCGCTCACAAATAATTCAAAAAGATTAACAGAACATTTTAGTTTTAGAACTCATTCATGTGTAATGCAATGTCACAAGATGTCAAAATGAAGGCAATTCAACCGTTTTCCTTGAACTTTATATTATGTATGTTAGTCTGTTTCAGTATAGTAATGTAATAATTAATCCACACTGAATAATAATTACAGTTGTGTATTTATAATATTTGTTAAACGATCTGTGTAATTATTCTTACAATTCCTTCAATAACATAATGGATTATATTTAAATGTTAATGATAAACATTTTATATATTTAATATAATAATTAAATGAAAATATTTCTCGACAGAAAGACATGTACAAAAGAACGATAGAGACTGCAAAAGACAAAGCCTATTACAAGACCA
This sequence comes from Ascarosepion bandense, assembly GCA_037127315.1. Lineage (NCBI taxonomy): Eukaryota > Metazoa > Mollusca > Cephalopoda > Sepiida > Sepiidae > Ascarosepion > Ascarosepion bandense. The sequence continues at coordinate 249,377 of JBBBDQ010000414.1, forward strand.
AATAGAAGCAAGACGATTGCTTAATAATCAAAGGTACCTAACTCCTTCTCATGAAAAGCTTGAACGAATAAGGCTGCAATCTAAGAAACGTAAGACATAAGTAACTGATCGATCAAGCATTTCATTTTGCTCGGGAAATACTTTTTGTCTAATTTCGGATAAATATTTTAATCGTATAGATTATGTTATGTTGTGAAACGAATGCTGGCTAAGCTCGAAAGCGAACAAAATATCTCATTTTCGTCGCCACTGTTATGTTGTGAGTAACAGAAAATAGTTTAGTAAATAATTACAAACAACAGAAATAAAGTAAATGAAATATATTACTGGAAAATAATATGTACAACAGAGTTAGTATAATACAGGAACAATGGTTTAGTAAAGTAATAAGATGTACAGTCTGTGTATGGTACACTTCCGGTTTGCTACCGGAAGTACTCGACTGACTTGGTATAGAGCTGAACAGTCGACGCTACGCAACACGCTACAACCGCAACCCTGAGGTCTTTCTACTACCACTTTATATACTGGTAGGAACAGTCCATTATTTTACAAAGGTGGAGAGCGCACTAACAGATTAATAAAGTGAGTAAGGGAAGCAATAGCACATAAATTTAATGAGTTTATCTGATTTCACTCTCTTCCCACTTTATATGCGACATAAAATATATATATGTATAAACAATACCCTTTTATTTTGAAACTAATAAATTGTAAACGCAAATTCTTCCCGCCTATGGATTTCCCTTCCATTTACTTGCTTTCCCGACAGCTACAATCTCCAAGAATTCAAATGTAAAGTCAATAGTTACCTCTTATCTCACTAATCAACATCCTCTCTCTCTCTCTCTCTCTCTCTCTCTCTTTTGGTCCTTTCTCCGTCCACTCCACTCTGATCAGTATTTTCATCCTTCTCTTACCCACTTCCTGACACCCACTATAACTCGTCACTCTTTCTCATAACTTTCCTCCTATGTAACCACCTGCAAAACAGTGGCAATAAAATGCCTTGCTTGGGGGTGATATGATTATAAAAAAAATAAATAATTAAAAATAAAAACAACAGAAATATCTAGATATTCGTGAAATACATCTGTTTCATGCGTTGTCATAGATTATCAGTGATGTTTTTAACCGAAGTTCATTTATCATTTCTGGTCCTTCACTATCATGACCACTCTCCACGGTGACCCATCATGACCACTCTCCACGGTGACCCATCATGACCACTCTCCACGGTGACCCATCATGACCACTCTCCACGGTGACCCATCATGACCACTCTCCACGGTGAGCCCATCATGACCACTCTCCACGGTGACCCATCCGATAATTATCGGGTATCGACCTGTGTACCATCCGTAAGCTACAAGGGTTTTCCATTTTTAATCAAACAGCGATTTCCCTTGACAATTTATAGTTCAATCACGAATAATTTTCGGTTCGCTAGCAATCTACGCTCTTCTATACAAAAGGAAGCAAACAAAGGAATTGTTTCCCCCTGGTAAGAAATATGGTGACGCGCCTAGCTAGAAGTGTTAAGTAACCATCTTCGTTTTCCTCACAGATGGAAACACATATGACACCGATTCTACTTCTTTTTTGTTTCCATTCATATTCATCACCCAATCAATAAACAAAATTAAAAAATATAAACATCCTCTCTCTGTGTTCACTGTGTATATATAAAAAAAATCCAACTAAAATCGTAATCCTCGTAAGGAGGCAAATAGGTGCTAGATGTACAGATCACCCGTAGGTGACAATGGCTCGGGACACCCTAATTCTGTAACCTAGTCGGGCTTTCATTGTCACGGTGTAGTTTTAGCTCATACCCAAGACCAACTTTCAAGTGCCCTCAAAAAAAAAAAAAAAATATTACCCACAACTTCTCCATAATTATTTTATGGTTTCATAAAAAATCTAGAAGAAAAAATAATCATCGGTTAATCAATAAACAAACGAATTGTCATTGGTTAATTAACGAAGAAACAAATTATCATTGGTCAATTAATGAAGAAACAAATTATCATTGGTCAATTAATGAGAGAATTAGTGAGAGATTACGGATAATATATGCATATTGTTGTACCCGTGTCGTCAAAAAGGATGACAATTGTTAGAATGTTTAATTGAAAGATTCCATTAAACAAAAGTCTTAAAACAATGTATTGAGATTTAGTAAAATGATAATGAATATACAATTAAAGGAGAGGCAAATGAATTGATTAATTAATCCAATCTCTTTCTATTTTTTTATACGTTCGATGAATATTTATGATTTATTCATTACTCCTAGGATCATATAAGTCACATTTTGCTCAATATTTGTTCATCTTAAACATTTTATGCAGTTAATATAACAATGAAATGGAAATATATTTGGAAGAAAAAATATTAGCAACAGAATGACGAGAAAGACTATTTCAGGGCCAAGTTGAAGCAAGACGATCATTTAATAAAAACAATATTTTAAAAAATTCCCTATTGGATTATTGGATTATTAATTTTGTCCTAATTACCAAGAAAGCCTCTGATCAGGAGACTAACGTGAAAAAAACTCTTAATTGCTGCTTTTCAAAGATCCACCCTGACCGGTGTGTTAGCAATTTGTTAGCGTACCAGCTACGGCAACTAGTAAACACACAAAAGAAAACAAAGGACTATGAAAGCATAAAAATAAATTTTATAGTAAAATACCAGCAACACACACCCACACACACATATAATATATATATATATATATATATATATATATATATATATAATATTACCAAAATACATTTTATCAGTAGTTGAAGCCATGAGAGTGTGTTCAAAATATTTACTTTTCGGCATTAAATAACCCATAGATATTGATATGCCGCTAAACAAAATCACCCCATCTACGCAGTTTATAGTTGCAAAAGTCGTACAATATCATAGTAAATGGCCTCTAATTGTCTGATAATACGATTTTTTTAAACAGGATGCCTATACTATAAAGTATAAACCAAATAAGAAGTCAATAAAACCAATTTCTCGACAAAATTCATATCTAAAAAGAAAACATTAGTAAAACCAGACACTTTTAAAAATATCTTTAGAAAAATATTTTAGTGAAACATGATCTCGTACAAAATAATTTCTCTCAACAAATACATATTCTATTCATACGCATCTTTGTGTATTATCGGTTGCTCTCTCCTGTCGTGGAAAAGATCTTTCATATATTCTTTCCATCGCTGGAGTATTTCCTCTTTTTCCAATATGATTGTTCCATCCTTAGATTTTATACATCCTGTTAAAGGGAAGGTTTTTTTTATCCTGTCAGTTCTTTTATTTCTTTATGCATGTCTGCTTTATTATTCCTGCTCAGTCTCTGTACTTCTCCACATTTGTTATATAGCCATTCCTCTTTAGCATGCCTGCATTTTCTCCCAATTTCCTTGTGTAGTTCCCTGTACTCCATTCCATATGTTGATATCATTTTCTGCCTCCTTTGCATCATGTCCAGAATCTCTTCAGTCATCTACTCGTTGAGGTTGATATGCCATAAAACGAACTAAATGCAACCCAATCCAACTCTAGATCATCACACGAATGGATAATAAACAAACATACACTACCGGCCATAATTATTAGGCCACCCTAGTGTTTAGAAAATGATGTATTTCTTATTATGTTTTAGTATTTATTGCCAAATGAAGAATTGTAAATGAAACAAGGATGGTTCTTTTGCTAATACGGCACAATAATATGTGCATCAAATGAATATATTAATATTTAGTAATTAACTATCCTGCAGTTTCATCAATGAAAGAATGAAGAAAATTTATCTTGATTCGGACGAGTTCATCTTTGCTTCTCTGCCTTGTATAATTTTGCAAAGTAATAATAACAAAGGAACCATTCTATTCTCATTATAAATTATCCACTCGGCAATAAATACTAAAAATAGTCCAAAATACATCATTTCTTTTAAAAAGACTGGGGTGGCTTAATAATTATGGCCGGTAGTGTAGATAGATAGATAGATAGATAGATAGATAGATAGATAGATAGATAGATAGATAATAATGAACAGATACAGATAGATTTAGTTATTCTTTCCTTATATTTTAGTTAATTTTTCGCTATTTTATGTCAAATTCAGATGTATAATATTATGGAATAATACAACAGATTCTTCGATGCCTTGCAAATAAATGTCAGTTGATACAGTAAATAGCCAATGTAAGAATTCAGAAGAGCACAGGAATTCAAAGAAGAACATCTTAATGGAAGCTCTTGTGACATTGTCAAACGAGATAATCGAAAAAGAACAGAGGAAAAAAGACGCAGATGACAGATAAAATTCTATATATCAATTCTCTAGAGACGTTCTCTCAAGACTGTGAAATTTATAGAAAAAAAAGAATGGTGCAAATTAAACACAAAAGAAATGTGTCCATTCCAGAGGCTAGAATGATTGTCGACTTCTACATGGGAGCACACTCATAAACCCATGTAAGACAAAAACAACTATGAACGAACAAAAACTCAAGAAAACAAATACCGTGAAATAATAAACAAATTACTGCATTTAACTACAAATGAGTGTCCAAACTTTCAAGAACACTTTAGAAAGGTTTATGGAGCTAAAGCGGATTCACAAGAGCCGGAAACTGACGGTTAAAAGAAAGTTAAAAACATACCACCTTTTCCTGCGAAGACTACCTCTGCACCAAAGCACCAAAGATCTCCTCTCAATGAACAATGAAAAAAGGGTGACAAAGACCTCTCCAAACAGAAATACATCCACAGAGAAAACATCGCGCTAGTCAAAGAACCCGAAAGCGTTTAAAAACAGGCATAATCTATTGGAAAAAAATGGAGCTTGAGGAGCAGTTACTCACAAGGGTACAAAATTGGGAAATCTTAACAAAAGCACATAGACCCCAAAAAATAAAAATATATGGCAAAAAAGAGAAACCCAGCAAACATTTTAGTTTCCGCATTAAAAACATCATAAGAGAAAATCCGATAGATACAACACAAATTCATAAATCAATTTTTTCATCAACAACCCCTTGGATCATAAATCAAGCTAAAATAATTTAAGACCTTACAATATATTCCAAATTCAAAACAAACCCTATTTATACCAGTCTGAAATAATGAATAATAAAAATAACCATTCAGATCATTTATATATATATATATATATATATATATATATATATATATATATATTATGGACTCTCCCATCAATTTCGATGTATGAGGGTCTAACCTTAGTAAGACATTCACACAGAGATTTGTTTATAGTGGTGAAGGCATTGTGTAGTACCATCCACACTTTTTGGAACTGCTGATAACAAACAATCGGTGCATAAATCTACCACAGTTCGTATAAACAGCAGAGCTCAATTATTTAACCCATAATTGGAGGAAACGGACGGATTAATACCTTTCCCAAGGGTACTAGTGCGCAAGTGAATGCAGTGTGCTCGACTGAAATTGGAACTCGGCTCACCGATTTCCCCCTCCTAGCCGACATCCACCACACCATAACGCACATCCGTGAACGCTAACAGCTATATATACATATATATATATATATATATATATATATATATATATATATATATACAGAGAGAGAGAGAGAGAGAGCACTGTGCAAAAGTATTCGGACAAAAACTATTTTATTTTTTATGAGGCATATTGTTAGAAAATAAACAGTTTAATAAAAATACTTGTTACAAAATAAGTTTCATTTATTTAGTATAATAACCTTTTGCTTTGATCACAGCCTTCATTCTGTCAGGCATTGACATCAAAAGCTTCTTCAATGTATCTAATGGTATCTCCTGCCAAGCAGCTTGTATTTGTTACTAAACTGTGTCTTGCAAAGTAACATTAGATTTATCAATTCGAAAGTGAGGAATAAGGTAAAACTCAGTCATATCCAAGGATAATAAAATAATGAGCAGTTTCAAAATAACCTGTTTAATAGAAAATAGGAAAAATATAACTTCCTTTTAATACCTTTCTTTTACATCTAGTTTTAAAAATCAATATTTATTAGCAATTTACTTGGCTTTTCATCCTGTATTTGAATTTCAGTGAGGTTTTTAGGAAAATTACCCCTGTCCTAATACTTTTGCACAGTACCCGTAGTACAAAAATAGTACAAAATTAATAATAGTCATAATTGTAGAGTTTAAATTCGAACTTTTCCAGCAGGCTGAAATGAAAAAAACAATTTCTAGATTTAAAAATTCAAATAGTAAGCACTGACTCATTGATGTTGTTAGAAATAAACGAATTTTCTCGAATTTAAAAACTTTGCTTAACACACGCAAAACTCGCGAAATTTCACATCTCGATGCGAAATGTTTTTCGACTACTGGAAAACTAGGAAACATCTGAAAACAAAATAGAAAGGCCAGAATCATATCCGCGAGTGAATTCCCAAATGACCTACAAACGATATAAAAGACGGAACAAGACGACCGTCGCCAGAGAGAAATGAGACGAGCGTAATTAATACGTTCCTTGACAAACGTCAAGCGATCGCTATTACTGTCTCTATCTTTCTCTCTCACATTTCAACTCTCATCTCCTTCCTTTTCACCATTCACCCTGAGCGATTACTTCAAAGACATTCCTACCAAAGATAACACTCGTATATACATACATGCATACATGCATGCATACGTTCCTACCTACGTACACATGAATACACTCTTGCAAGGACTACTAAGAACTTTTAATACCCTTAACTTCTGAATACTGTTTTTCGTGAACTTTTAACTTCTACCAATTCATGTTGTTTTTTTTCCATTAATAAATTTCTATTTAAACATGCAAAATGTATATTTTTATTCTTCCACAAATCCAAACATTCCAATCTTCTACTTTCTGATGTTAGTGAATAATCCTAATTTGTATGGAGTTTGGTTATGTATGACACATGGTCATTTCAAAAACATTAGCCATCTCTCTACTGCTTCAAGGCTTTGTAGGTTTATGCATATGACTTAGATATTGTTGAGAAAATATATATTTTTAGACGCTCGATGGTATGAATGATTTATTGATTACTCTTATCATTTTATACATTGATCTTTGACCAAAGTTTTCTTTTGTTAAACATTTCATATATTTAGTATCATAAAGAAAAGAAACAGATGAACAACAGAACGACAGAGACCACGAAAGACAAATGTTATTTCAAGACCAAATGGTAGCAAGCCGATCGCTTAATAAACAAAGTTACCTGAGTGCTTCGCATGAAAGGCTTGAACCAATATGACAGGAATCTTAGAAACGTAGAAGTAAAAGATCTGATCAATTATGCATTTTATTTTGCTCGGAAAATAATTTTTGTCAAAATGGCGATAAAAATTTTAATTTTATAGATAAATAAAGTGAGTAAGGGAAACAATCACTTGTAAATTTACTGACTTAAGCTAATTTCCTTCTCTTCCCACTACAGATGAGACAGAAAATATATAAAAAAAACACCGGAAGTATGTAGATTTTTCGTGAAAAGCATCTGTCCATGCTTTGTCACATATCATCAATGATTTTTAGCCGATCTTCATTTAGCATTTCGTGGCTTTTACTATCAGATCTCCTCTCCATCGTGACCCAGTCGATGGTGATCTGGTATCGACCTGTGTGCCATCTGTCAGCTACAGCTTTCTTCATTTTTAATTACGCTGCGACCCCTCTTGGCATTTTATAATCTAATAATGCATAATTTCCGGTTTACTAGCAATCTATGCTCTTCTGTATAAAAGGAAGCAAAAAAAAGTAATGGTTTCGCTCCAGGAAGGAATATGGTGACAAGCCTGGTTAAAAGTGGTAAATAATCAACTTTGTTTCATTGAAATATATAATGCACACACACGGAAACATACACACGAAATCGATTCTATTTTCTTTTTTTATTTCTATCACTTTAACATTCACTCAACAAAAAATGTAACCTACTCTCCCTCTGTTCGTTGCGTATATAAATTCAACTAAAATTGTAACCCTGGTAAAGGGACAAATAGGTGCTAGATCTTCTCGGCGGATCACGCGCAGGTGACAATAGTTCGGGACACCCTAATTCCTTAATCTAGTCGACCTTTCGTTGTCAGGTGTAGTTTTTGGTCATATCCAATACCAACCTATCAGATCTCGATCTCCCTCTCTTTTTCTCTCTCTCTCAAAAAATAAATAAAAAAAGAAATCAACTGCGAATTAGCTTTACTTCTATGAATAAATACAAATTGATAATTATTATATGGTTTGATTGTAAATCAAGAAGAGACAAATTGTCATTGGCCAATTAAGGAAGAGACAAATTGTCATTGGCCAATTAATGAAGAGACAAATTGTCATTGGCCAGTTAAGGAAGAGACAAATTGTCATTGGCCAATTAAGGAAGAGACAAATTGTCATTGGCCAGTTAAGGAAGAGACAAATTGTCATTGGCCAGTTAAGGAAGAGACAAATTGTCATTGGCCAATTAATGAAGAGACAAATTGTCATTGGCCAGTTAAGGAAGAGACAAATTGTCATTGGCCAGTTAAGGAAGAGACAAATTGTCATTGGTCACTTAATGAAGAGACAAATTGTCATTGTCCAATTAAGGAAGAGACAAATTGTCATTGGTCACTTAATGAAGAGACAAATTGTCATTGGCAAATTAAGGAAGAGACAAATTGTCATTGGTCACTTAATGAAGAGACAAATTTTCATTGGCCAATTAAGGAAGAGACAAATTGTCATTGGTCACTTAATGAAGAGACAAATTGTCATTGGTCACTTAATGAACTTAGTAATGAGAGACTAAGGATAATAAATGTATACCCGTGTCGTCAAAAATGATGGCATTTGTTAAGCAGTCATAATAGTGAAACAAAATTCTGAAACAATGTATTGAGATTTAGTAAAGCGGAAATAAAGAAAATTCACAAATAAAACAGAGGAAAATAAACTGATATATTAATCCAATCTCTTTCAATTTTTATACGTTCAATGAATATTTATGATTTATTGATTAATCCTAGGATTATATAAGTCACATTTTGCTCAATATTTTTTCGTCTTAAATATTTTATGCAGTTAATACGAGGGTCATTCAATAAATTAGGTGAATTTTTTGGTACAAAAAGTTCCAATACAGATAAAAACGTGCTTTTTTTATTTCTCAACGTAGTCTCCGATCAGTGAAACACAGTTTTCCCATCTGTGCCAAGCTTCTGTATTCCCTCAGCGTAAAAATCTTTGGACTGATGTCTCAGCCAATTGCTCACAGCACTTTTTACTTCATCGCCACTTTCAAACTTCGTGCCTCTTGTGAACGCTTTCAAGGAAGTAAACAGGTGAAAGTCTGAAGAGGAAAAGTCTGGGCTGTAAGGGAGATGGGAGAGTAGTTTCCGGCCAGTTCGTTGATGGTCTGCACCGTTTGGGCTGCTGTGTAAGCTGACTTTCGAGTAGGCAAGTTCATCATGGACAATTTTGTGTCCTGTCCCAACAGATAGGCTTAACGTCATTGCAATGTCATCCCCTAGAAGAGGCCAATAAGGCAATAATTGGGTGGGTCAGAGGGTTCCTCCGAGTTCTTTAATACAGGAACCACAGAAGAGGACTTCCAGCAAACAGGAAAGCAGGAAGCAGAAAAGCAGTGTATATATATATATATATATATATATATATATATATATATATATATGATGGTCATTCTATAAATAAGGTGAATCCTTTGGTATAAGAACAGTTAATACAGATAGAAGCTTACGTTTTTTCAACGTTGTCTCCCAGCAGTGTCACACACTTTTCCCATCTGTGCACAAGCTTCCGTATTCCCTCAGCGTAAAAAATCTTTGAACTAATGTCTCAGCCAATCGCTCACAGCACTTTTGACTTCATCATCCCTTTCAAACTTTGTGCCTCTTGTGAACGCTTTCAAGGGACCAAACAGATGAAAGTTTGAAGGGGCAAGGTCTAGGCTGTGGGAGCAGTTCCCAGTCCATCTCTCTCTCTCTCTCTCTCTCTTTCTCTCTCTCTCTCTTTGTGCTCTGCAGTAAGAATCTTTGGCACCCATTGGCAGTTGACCTTCGAGTAGGCAAGATCATCATGGACAATTTTATGTGCTGTTCCAACAGATAGGCTCAAAGTCTTTGCAATGTCATCCCCTGTCACCCTTCTGTCAGACTGAATGAGGTCATCGAATAATTCGATCACCTCAGGAGACCTCACTTCTGTACGCCTCTCAGGCCTGTCTTCATCTTCAACACTGCTCCGTCCTTCTTTGAAAAAATTAGCCCACGTTTAGATATTTTTTGCTGAAACATGTGGCACCATACACAGTTGACATTCTCCTATGAAGTTCAACTGGTTTGCACTTTTCAGCAACCAAAAATTTGATAACTGGCTTCTGTTCAATCCGGAGCATGCTTCTTGGTCGGCCATCTTTGTTAATCTCCAAAACTACCACATATTTTTCAATCTGCAAAAAAATTAAATCCCTTTGAAAAAAAAGGTAAAGGAAAAACATTAGGAAAAAAGGAAGCTTCTATCTGTATTAGAAGCCCTTATACCGAAAAATCCACCTTATTTATTGAATGAACCTCGTATTGAATGACATCGTGAAATGGAAATATCCTCTGGAAAAAAAGATATTAGCAATAGAATGACAAAGACGGCGACGACAAATACTATCTGAAGACAAAGTAAAAAATTAGAAAATACAATATTTGAAATAAATCCCCTATTATATAATTGAATTATAAAATTTTATCCTAATTACGAAAACGGCATCTTCTCGGGGGATTGGTTGTTTTGTGGACTGTGGAGCCACCTTCTGATTCTTGCTGTTCCCAGGTCTACCCTGACCGAGATGCTAGTACCTGTTCGCATCTCAGCTTTAGGCAAAGAGTGAATTTACACGCCAAAACAAAAGACTATGAAAGTATAAAAAGATATTTTATAGTAAAAATACCAGTATTACATTTTTATATATAAAAAATGCCAACAATCTCTGCTTATAAAAAAATTACCGACAATACATTTTATCTATAGTTGAAGCCAGGAAATTGTGTTTAAAATATTTACATTTCTGCATTAAATAACCTATAGACATTGATATACCGCTAAACAAAATCACCCCATCTATACAGATTATATTTGTAAAAGTCGTACAATATCAGAGTATATGGCTTTTAATTGTACCATAATACGATTTCTTAGAACAGTTTGCTTGTATCCAAATATATAAACTAAATAAAAAAGTAAAATCAGTTTCTCGACATACTTCAAATCTGAAAAGAATTCATTAATAAAACCAGACACTCTATAAAAATATCTTTAGAAAAATACGTCAGTGAAACAACCTCCTCCAAACTAATTTCTTACAACAAATACATATTCTATTCATACACATCTTTTCTGAAAACCTTGTCGGCATTAAGCAACCCATTCAGGTTGATATGCCATAAAACAAACTAAATCAAACCCAACCCAATCCTAGATCGACATACGAATGATATTAATAAAAACTTTAGTGATAAGCGAGCGGATTAATTAATTTTGACTGGCCTCTATTTTACTTATGGATTCTTATCTCCGCTTTATTGATTCTTAGTAGATTGTTTTAAAGTTTTTTCTTTCATTATTCATGCATCTTATTATCAAAATATTGTAACAACTCATTCATGACAGCACGGTTACACTAGTACACGATATTAAAAAAGAAATATTAGATTCTAATACACGGAGGTCCTGGGTATGACGGTAAACTGCATCCGGCAGCAAGGCCTCTGATTGGGATGTTGTTAGATGCATGGAACCACCTCTTAATTGCTGTTGTTCCCAGGTTCACTCTGGCCCGGTGTGGTAGCAGCTGTTAGGGTCCCAACTTTGGGTAAACTGGGGGTCAAAACACTATGAAAGTATAGAAATAGACTTTTATAGAAATATCTCTATAAACATGGACTTTTACAGAAAAATATACATATTTGAAGGAAAACTATTACCAACAATACATTTTAAGGAAAAATGTATTACTGTGTCTTACGGTATATCACACTGAATACACCGGTTCTCGTTCGATCACCGACGTTAAGCAACGTTGAGCCTGGTCAGTACTTAGATGGGTGACCACTTGGGAATACCAAGCGCTGTAAGCGTTCAGTGACGGATGTGCCTTGTGGTGTAGTGGATATCGGCTTGGAAAGAGAAATCGGTGAGCCGAGTTCGAATTTCAGTTGAGTACCCTGCATTCACTTCAGCTCTTGTACCCTTTGGAAAGGTATTAATCCGTCACTTCCCTCCAGTTATGGGTTAAATAACAGGATGGGACCTGGAGGCAAGCCATCTAGTGTTGGTGTCACCCTTGGTAGCCCTGGCAAAGCATCAAGTATTCAGCTATTTGACAAGATTATGAATTTCGCTGCAAACTGCGCCAATGGCCGCAAGACGACGACGACGTATTACCATAACCTATCTTTGAAGGAAATAAACATATTTTCATACTACTGTTTAGAAGGAAAAAAGTTATTACCAGCTATACATGTTTGAATACTAAAACAAGAATACATCTTTTTCTAGATTAAAAAAAATGAACACAATTTCATCAAAATCTGATTAAATCAATCTTCTTACTATAAATGAACATTTAAAAAAATACCTTAAAACCCAACTATTTTGGCATTAAATAACCAAGAGAGGTTGACATGACGCGAAACAAAACTCAAACTCAAACCCTAATACACGAAGGAGCATTTTAATAAATGTGCCTATATATATATATATATATATATATAATTCCAGGTGAAGAGGACACAAAACTGCTTACTAGTTCGTCACCGCCGACCATAAAAGTAAATCCACCGGTCGCGCCGCTTTTCATGGTTTCATCGACTTTGTCTTGCGTATGCTTACTAAATTTACATATATTTATCACTATTCGTTTCTTGACTTTTGCGTCTACAAATATCTTGCGGTATTGTTCGCATCTTGCCTGTCTTGTGCCACTAGAAAACACTCGATTGAGAAAAGTACAACAGTATGGCATGACGTCGATTCCAGAAGTTGGTCGGTAGACCTCTAGGACCTCTTGTTCAAGCAAGCCGTCACGACAACTGTCCGCACCTAATTGATACCAGTAAGGGCCGGAACTTGCGTGCGAATCGACATCTCCAGCCTATTCTATATTCAATTTTTTTTCTCCTATACATATTTAGTACTAGCAGTATAGCCCGGCGTTGCTCGGGTGTAATGAAAGCTTTAAAACTAATCCATGGTCCTGGAGCTCAGATTCTTTGGACGTTGGCACGAAAGACTAAAAAGCAATATTTGTTTCCAGTTAAAGCCAAACCATAGACTGAAAGGAAAATGAATGGATGTAAGACAAATTTTGATTTCTTGGTATCGATATCAAATAAGTGTGTTCGTTGTAAACTGAATTTTGAAGGCTAAATAAGTCCTCTGAGTAAAATGGTATCATGGCTGAGACTAAGAACTACAATTATACCCACTTAGAGCCAAAACCGAAGCAAAAACTAAAATAAAATGGCTGAAAAAATACAGACATACACGTAGATAAACAGACACACACACAAACATCTTGCCTTCTATTTTATTTTATTTTATTTTATTTTATTTTTAATCATTTCATCCCAGGCAAGGCGTAAATGCCACTGATGTGCGGGGGGCTATATAACTGAAAGAAAATTAATTAGAGGAGGGAGAAGAGGATTACAAACCAATTAGAAAGAAGCAATAGAAAGATGAAAATGCAGGTGTGGCGACAGTTGCAAGGGGAGAGAGAAAGGGAAGGATATACGTGGTGGGGGAAGGGCTAGAGTCAAGTGGTTAGTAGATGAGTATTGACATTGCATTTAAATTTCTGGAGATTGAAGCCGTCAGGAAAGCAAGAATATGGGAGCGAGTTCCACAGGCGGGAAGTGCGAGAGAAGAAGCTGAAGGAGTAGAAGTGTCTGCATTTGGCTAACCTAACTGTGAATGAGTTGGAACCAGTTGCCATTCAGGTTGCACGAATAAACACCTGTTGAGGAGGCACCAGTGACTTAAGTTCGTCTGAGCAGAAGCCATGAAAGTACTTATAGAACAGACAAAGGGAGGCCACATTTAGTCGGTGGGGAAGTGGCTGTAGTCGAGCCGCCCAGTCAGCACCAGTCACGTTACTAACTCTCCTTTGGAGCCTGTCGAGAACACTGAGGTGAGCGGCAGGGGCGCCTGACCATAAATGGCAGCAGTACTCCATGCAGGGTCGAATGATAGACTTGTATATATGCAGGATGGATTCAGGCGGAAAGAACATCCTGGATCGACGCAGTGACCCAACCTTCTTAGCAGTGGATTTAGCTATGGATTCGATGTAGCGGTTCCACTTGAGATCAGAAGAGAGGGTAAGGCCGAGGAGGCGCAGAGTATTTCATTCAGGGAGGATCCGTTGGTCCATGCTTATGTGAGGCAGGAGAGGTTGCCTGTGATGGTTGACAGACAACAGCTTGGTCCTGGACTCATTAAAGTTGACAAGCCACTTCTTGCCCCAATTCACCACAGAGTGTAGATCCCGTTCAAGCTCAGCAGCGAAATTATGTCTGTCCGCCATGCCAGGTTTATATATATATATTATCGATATTTTGCACTATTTTAAGAACTGTAACCTTGAAACTTCTGGATATCGTTTCTTATGTCTTTGTCTATGAGTGTATCAAATTTAATTAAAATCGGACCACTCCTTCTATAACCCGATTTTTTCGATTATCGATATTTATCGGGGGTACCTCGACACAAAAACCTAGCTAAAAACACTCGCAGACGCTTATAGTACAACTGTGTAAATTTTCAAGAAAATCGGTTCCACAGCATATTCCATGTTAAATTTTCTTTTTATCTATACTAAATTTGTTATGACTGATTCATGCGCCAGATTATTTGGAGCATTCAGTATTTACTAAGGTCAAGAAAGACAAATATTATATAAGGATGCTCTTCGCCTAAGAGGATTTCGACATCAATAAGATTCATAAAACATGAAATATATGACAATAGCCACGTGTTGCTGGAGGTCAGCAATGCCAGTTAATCATATTGAAAACACTAGGTTTCATCACTGGTAACGATCGTAAAATCTCTGTATTGGTTGTTCTCATCAGTTACGTTTCGTGGCATTAAATTTGAAAAAATGTCTCTTACTCGTAAATCTGTTAGAATCTATAGAAAAGTTATTCATTAATCCCGTTCTTCATGTGTTGTCGGTGTCTAAACATCGACTTAATGAACACAAAACTTCACACTCTTTTAGAAGATATACTAATTCATAGACAGAGAAAAATAGGAGAGCCATATCCATCTACGTCATGAAAACATAAATTTTTTAAAAGAAAAATTCATAGACTTATGTAGCTACCTCCAGAAAATGATATTTATTTTACTAAAGTTCAGCCAATTCAAGGTTGGAGACCCACTAAAGTTAGAAATTTACTGTTAAAATCATCATCATCATTTATCCATCACACCCAATGGTGCATAGGGCAGCAACTTTTTGTTGCTGTAACAAACTGTTTTTATTTTTATTTTTACGGAGCAGGGTTGTTAGCCCTGCGCCCAACCCTCAAACCTGGAGGACCGGAGGACCATTCTTGGTCCTTACGTTTACAGCACCTGGTATTCCCAAATGGTAACCCCTTTAAGTAGTGACCAGACTCATTGGTGCTTAACTTCGGTGATCAGACAGGAACCGGTGTATTCAACACGATATAGCCGTCGACACTGTTAAAATAGTAATAATGAATTAGGTGCGATATGAATTAAAGAAGAAGCGGTAGGTGAAGATTATGAGGATAAGGAGGATAGATATCTAGTTAACATTGATTTAAAGGAGGTTGATATTGATGTGGTCAGGTTAGTATGTCAGGTTAGTATGTAATTTCACAAATTAACAATTCTTGCGGAAATAAGTATGTGAAGGGAACTTTTTTTTTACGATGGAATGCGGCTGTAATGACGATGATTCAACTAATTGGTAGTGGCATGGTTGTGCTAATAAATATCCGAACTGCTTGGACTGCAGAATAGAACACATCTGAACACATCTGAACACATCTGAACATTTGCAATAGAAATGGTGATAGTTTTGAAATTTTACTACTGTGGAAAAAAGAGAAAAAAAAAAGCAGAATGGAAAATACGTCTTTCCTCATAAAACTACGTAAATGATTCTAAATTCTGTCAAATCAGTAAAGTAATAACGGTAAATGTTCGTTTTAACTCCCGACGGCCTTTCCCCTTTCAAATTTATCCAAAATAGCATTATTTCTGTGCAAATGTATATGCTGAACTCAAATCAACAATTAGTTATTGAAGAAACTTACCATTTTTGCTTTGAAAGTCCATAAAAAAACGAACTATATCTCGCACTTTTTTTCTCCCGTAACTCCCACGAAGTCATGTAATTAACTGTAGAATGACGTTCTACGTAGGCAGAATTTTCTGTCGAATTTTCTGGTCGATTTTCTTTCTTTACTGAAACTTCCGGTGATGTACATGAAAATAATAATCGTAGAAATGCAATAGCGCATTACTTTCATTACCGGAAGTACATCGCCGGAAGTATCAGTTAAATCAACCAAAAATCTGTCAAGATTCGTTGCATTACGCAGTACGTCATTCTGCAGTTAATTACATGACTTCGTGAGAGTTACGGGAGAAAAAAATGTGCAAGATATAGTTCGTTTTCTATGGATATTTAGATTAAAAAAGGTAAGTTTCTTCAATAACTAATAGTTCAGCATATATATTTGCACAGAGATAATGCTATTTTGGATAAATTCGAAGGGGAAAAGCGTCGGGGCTTACAACGAAAATTTACCGTAATAACTTTATTCAATTTTTTATTTAAAATTTTTTATTTAAAAAAATTAATTCCATGTTAAATATTAAATTTTGTAATGTATTTAATGTATTAAAGTCGTTTCGGATATTTTTCCTCCTATTTTTCAGGCAAGGAAATTCCATATCATGCTATAATACTTGCAACTGGGTCCCACCCATTCACAGTCAGGTTAGCCAAATGCAGACGACAATTCTACTCCTGCAGCTTCCTCTCTCGCACGTCCCGCCTGTGGAACTCACTCCCGTATTCTTGCTTTCCTGACGGCTACAACCTCCAGAAATTTAAATGCAAAGTTAATACTCATCTACTAACCACTGGCCTCTAGCTCTCTCCCCTCCCCTGTACAACCTTCCCTTTCTCTCCACCTATGTATCTGCCATCGCACCTTCTTTCTCAGCTTTCTATTGTTCCTTTCTAACTAGCTTGTACTCCTCACTCTTTTCTAATTAATCTTTTTACATTTATGTAACCCCCTGCACATCAGTGGCGTTTCCGCCTTGCTCGGGGTGAAATGATTAAAAAAAACAAAAGTTTCATCGGTTTTGTCTTGATTATTATCGTGTTAATTTCTGTCTGCTACATTTTGCGACACAAGCGATCAGAGCAGAAGAAACAAGAAGTGTTCCTTAAGCAGTAAGCCAAACAGTTAGACGCTGCTGCTGTTGCTGCTCAGATGCCATCCACTGGTGAGGCGATACCGTCTCCTGGCCTCATACAAAATACCGGTATGAACAACTCGTACGTTAGCCTACCGCGTCGAAACGACAGTAGTGGATCGAACCGCGACCCGGTCAATCGGACCAGCCTGACTAGCGCCTTGCAACCATTTTTAGATAATGAAACCCCAACCACCGAACAATTAATGGACACTTCCTACTTCAAGAAATATTTTCCAGCCGAGACAACTTTTGATGAAGATAGCATCCCAATACCGGGAGGACCCACAACCATTGTTTGTAAAGCATATGCCGCCCGCTCCAATTCTTAGTTGAGATGGAATTGCCTACTAGTTTGTCACCGCCGGCCATAAAACTAGATCAACCAGTTTCGCCGTATTTCTTGGTTTCATCGGCTTTGTCTTGTGTATGCTTACTAAATTTATATATATTTATCACTATTCGTTTTTTGTACCTTTTGCGTCTGCAAAAATCTTACAATATCGTGCGCATCTCGCCTGTGCCACTCAAAAACACTCGATTGAGGAGAGTAAAACAGCATGGGATGACGTCGATTCCAGAAGTTGTCAGTAGACCACTAGGAGTGATGTTCAAGCATGCCGTCACGACAACTGTCCACATCTAATTGATATCAGTAAGTGCCTGAACTTGCGTGCGAATTGACATCTCCACAGCGTTCCATAAAAGCACAGCAGATATCCGGTAACTTGAAGGGTCTTCTTGACTGCGGACAAGTGGTCATTGATTCCATCAAGAGGAGGCTCTGTCTTACCGTTAATGTCCGTCTAGGAAGTCTGTCACGTCAGTATATATATATATATATACTAGCAGTATAGCCCGGCGTTGCTCGGGTGTAATGAAAGCTTTAAAACTAATCCATGGTCCTGGAGCTCAGACTGTTTGGACGTTGGCACGAAAGACTAAAAAGCAATAGTTGTTTCCAGTTAAAGCGAAACCGTAGACTGAAAGAAAAATGAATGGATGTAAATCAAATTTGAAGTTTAGTGAGAATCGGATAAAAATTGTGGATTTGTATAAAGGACATACAGACAGATAAACAGACACACACACAAAAATCTTGCCTTTTATATATATATGTATTATCGATTTTCTGCACTATTGGAAGAACTGCAACCTTGAAACTTCTGAATATCGTTTCTTATGTCTTTGTCTATGAGTGTATCAAATTTGATTAAAATCGGACCACTCTTTTTAAAACCTGATTTTTTCGATTATAGATTTTCGATATTTATTGGGGGTACCTCGACACAAAAACCTAGCTAAGAACACTCGCAGACGCTTATAATACAACTGTGTTAATTTTAAAGAAAATCGGTTCAGCCGTTTCGGAGTCTATAGGTAACGGATACACACACAGACACACACACACACACACACACACACACTCACACACACACACACACACACAGAGACAAAGTTCCATTTATAAATAAGTTTAGATAGTTTATATAATAGATTTCCAAATTCCACTGATGTCGTTTGAGAAGTTTTTAACATTTCGGAAAGTGAAGGTTGGAACAGAAAGCATCGTGTTCGTATTTAAAGGTAAAAAAAAGATAAGAAAAAAAATCACTTTAATGCTCACCTCTAAAAATAGAGAAGACAACCCGAAGCGAAATTCCGTCTCAAAGAATATTTTTTAAAAATAACTCTCTACAAAAGACAAACTAAATCGATTATAAGAAATGGCGACTGTGAATGCAAAATATCTGCTTGTTAGCCATTAGCGTTTTTCTTTTTTTCTTGAAAAAGAGAGAAAAAAATATCACGGCAGGTCTTTCACCCGAATCTTCCAAATCATTACGAAATACTCCCCCCACTCTCGTTTCTCTTTCTAATTCCCTCTCTATTTATCTCTGCACTCCCTCTATTTTTATCCCTGCATCTGTGTGCTACACTCTTTAATGTATTTCATTCTTTAGGGGAAAAAACTATAGTCTATTTTGAAGCTACCGTCTACATAGAAATCAAAATTAAATACACGTATTTTTTGTAACGAAAAACTTAGGATTTTTGACATGGAATCGTTACCGCAAGTTTTACACATTTTATTTTATTCTGTTTATTTTTTTTTTATTCATGTCTTTTTTATTATTTGGTTTTCGTCACTTTACTGCAAGCAAAGAGGTAGGGTCATTAAAACACAGTGGTTTAGTGAGAGTTAAAAAAACGCAGAAAAATACACAAGGACAATACAAAAACAGGATTCAAATAAACAAAGTGACGTTGCATTTGAATTTTTTGTTTTTTTTAACTTTGTTTATTATTTAATAATTTTACCCCAAATATGGTGTTAAAAGGATGTGCGTTGTGATCGGCTCTGAACCAGAAATCGGATAACTGAGTTCGAATTCGTTGCATTTCAGATCTATATCTCCCGCGATTCATTAGAGCCGTAGACGCACCACATATACTACAGCCGCAGTACATAGCAGGGTGCTGGGGTATGAAATGGATTATTACCTTTTTAAATGGTATCAATATGTAAGTGAATGGATTGTACTTTACGTGCAAATACCCTAAAACTCATCTCGTCTCCCTCCAGATATGGATTAAATATCCGAACAGAATCGTTTTCTTAGTCTTGGTTGGCAAGAAATTGCGAAAAAAATCTTCTGTCTAGTCAGTCGTCAATCGAAAATGATTTGTTCAACTAAGCGTGTATCATGTATGTCACTTAACTGACTGTTACATCACACGCAAGATAAAGGGATTTTCGTAAGATCAACACCCCTACCTGAAAAAAAAAACGAAACCCAAGCATCGACGGAAGTATCGTATAGCGATGGTTTAGTAGTAAGGTGATGTAGCCACTAAGATGCAAGGAGTTAATGAGAGTAAAAGAAACAAGGGGAAATTGAAAATAAAAATATAGTATTGAAATTGCACTTAAAATATTAAAGATCGCAGTCGAGAAGAAAGCAGGAAGCTAAAAACAGAATTCCACGTGTGGGAAGAGCGATAGAAGAAAATATTAGAATAGAACTTACGGTTAAATTTAACAATGTCAACAGTAAAATGGTGAGACCTAACTGCCAGTCTAGTACTGCATTTAAATTTGTGAAGATGAGGGTATTAAAGAGGAAACCTAATTAGAAGAATTGCCGACGGTTAGCTTAAATGTTACTGAAGATTTAATACGCAAATTGATAAAATCGTTGCTTAAATTTCTTTAACTAATAAACAGAAATAAACCCATTTCAACGTAATTAAATTAATTTTTTGATAATAGGTGTTAAGTTGATATTCACGATAAAGAGTCTCTAACCCCTGAGTGTCGTAAGGACATCTTATGTACTGTAGCGGCTCTCTTGGGCAAGATCTTCTAACGGAAACAAATCCTATTCAGAGTTTTTCTTTTAGTTTAGTAGCCTACCAAGACTATAAGATCCATCTTGTCCTGCTATTTACTATAATTGTGGCGAGGAGAAGATATTGGCTTTGAAATCG
This sequence comes from Ascarosepion bandense, assembly GCA_037127315.1. NCBI lineage: Eukaryota > Metazoa > Mollusca > Cephalopoda > Sepiida > Sepiidae > Ascarosepion > Ascarosepion bandense. The sequence continues at coordinate 270,410 of JBBBDQ010000414.1, forward strand.
GCTCTCTGGTTTCACAATCAAAACCGCTAACCATTACTTTTTGTAAATATAAGAACATTCCTGGGTATGACGGTAAACTGCATCCGGCATCAATGTCTCTGATTGATAGGTTGTGAGAAGCATGGAACCACCTCTTAATTGCTGTTGTTCCCAGGTTCACCCTGACCCGGAGTGGTAGCACCTGTTAGGGTCCCAGCTATGGGCAAATTGTTAACCAAACTGGAGTCAAAAGACTTTGAAGGCATGAAATACTTTTATAGAAATATATAAATAAAAATAGACTTTTATAGAAAAAAATATATATTTTTAAGGAAAAATGTTACCAAAAATACATTTTTGAAGAAAACAAATTATTTTTATAACACATTTTGTGAGGGAAGAAAAATTATTGCTATAATACATTTTTGAATACCAACTAGAAAACATCTTCAGTTTTCTAAAATAAAAAAAAATTCATCAAAATCTGACTAAATCAACTCTCTTACTGAAAACGAACATTAAATAATACCTTAAAATCCCCTTTTTTTTGCATTAAATAACCCACAGAGGTTGATATGCCATTAAACAAAACAAAACTCAAATCTCTGATAGAAAAAAATGAATATAGTTTTAATTCACGAGATGCAGCTGTAAGGACTTCTCGAATTTTTACCCGGTCGGCATTATTCTTTCTGTTAAAGATAACAAGGGGAGCAATAGGGTATCCTGATGATGTTGATTATGATGATGATCATCATCATCAGCAGCAACAGCAGCATCGAGCACTCCCTTAATTTTCTCCTGTCAAGGTGAACAGCAGTAATCTCAATGAGACTACTTTCTTTGAATGCCTATTGGGATTCAAGTTCTATTCAAAACTCAAGTCAAACTCATATCATTGATCCATCGCCAATCAGGCTTGGTCGGTTCCTTGTATCGATCCAGAAATTATCCGTCATGGCCTCTCTTAGTAGAGTCTCATCAAACCAAAAATTGGAATACTGCTGTTATATCTGGGATGGAGAAGCGTAATCTTCACTTGTCATCGGTTAATAGCTTTCAAAAGCGTCTGTGAATCTTTAAGGGTGTGATGAATTATTCTCCACCATAAGGACCATTTCCCCACAGATACAACATCGCAAGATTATTGTTTGCTTTATCGCTATTTCCATGGCAAATGTTCTGGAAACTTAATTCTCCGGTTCAAAACATTACACCTCAGACCTGTCATACGTCTACAGAGTCGAATTATCCGCATTCCCTTTATTCATTTGATACTCAGGACGTCCCATTCAAACAACTTCTTCCCAAGAACCGCTCAATTATTTATCTATATTGTACTGTAATTATTTTCCGACTGTTGTCCTAATCTTTCTTGCCATATTCACTACGTTTTGGTCGTTCTATGCTCTGACCTTTTTCAGATAGTTTAAATTTCGACCTGAAACCTTTATTTTATTTACTAGGGCAGATTGTTCTCGTTCCATGAGTCATGCCGCTTCCAGAATCTTAGTATCAGCTATTTAATTCAGCACTATAAGTTTGTTTTTGTTCACCTCTGTCGGACCAGGTACATTGTGAGTTCGGTACCTTGTGAAAACAGAGTTAAACAAAAAGCTTCGAGAGTTGAGTTAAAGGGAGATAGAACAGGAACAATCTACTTTAGTCAACGAAATAATGGGTTCAGTTCAAAATTTCTATCAACTTAAGAAGCTCAGAGCGTAGCAAGGCCGAAACGTCGTGAATATGGTAACAAACATGAGGGTATCAGTGCGAACAATGTCAGTCAGTTAAGTGTCGTATGTGATACACGCTGTAGGCGATCATGTCTCGAAAGACAGAAAATTATCCCGCAGTTGGTTGCCATATTCGCGTAGCAGTCCGTCTTTTAAAAGTATCTTATTAATTTAAAATAAAAATAGAATTCTTGTTCATTTTTGTTTTTGTTTTTGGCGAGATTTCTTAGTAATGTAACACCCCTACGGACGGTCCGAACATTTTTTCTCCGGCGGCCGTTCTCCACGCTGTGATGTTTGCCGGGAGTTTGTTGAAAATGTCGGAGCCTCAAGCTGGGGGTACAAGATTAAACTATAAGGAACACAATTCCACAACTTGGATGAGTTGAAAGGATGCTTTATTTCGTTTAGAGTTAGCCTTTTCGGTTGGGGCAGGTGAATGTGACACACAGCTCTAACTCTAATTAATGGCGATCAACAAATCCGAACTGACCGAAACAAGACGAACGGAGATTCTACTCACTCAACTGACTGACTAACTTAACTGACTCTCTCACTCTACTCTACTCTACTCTGAAAAATTACCTGAATTTATTTAACATTGATCCGGAAATTCGGAAATGCTTTAAACCACCGGTGATAAACATTGGCGACTGTAAGTCTGAAATTTCAGTTATCTTTTTTTTTATCTTAATAAAGCTTCCGCCGGAAAATTCTTAATGTGTGGTCAAGTTACAGTAAAAGGCAGCCTTTGACCTGGTCATTCGAAAACCCACCTCCCGAACTCTATTTCCTGAACTTTATCTCTTTATCACATTAAATCACTGAGTCAAATATTTACCGGAAGAGTGGTAGGATTTAAAACAGTAATCTGATACCATTGTCTCTTCCACAATTTTCCTCATAAAAGATAAAGCGTTTATTTATTTATTTTTTCTCTTCTTTTTCACTTTTGTTAAAACAAAACATGTTTTTAATCTATTTTCTATTCTTAACCATTTTCTATTTTAATCTATTATAATAAAATACATATTTTACAAATATGTATATCTATATAATATACGCCTAGTTATCGTGTCACAGTAATAAATAAGCCGGTGTCAGGTGGAAAATTTAAAAACAACTTTCAGAATTTATGTGTAATGAGCTAAAATCTTTCGACCATCGTTGGCTATTTTCAAGGAAAGGTCAGTCAGTTAAGTGCCATACGTGATACACGCTTGGGCGATCATGTCTCGAAAGGGACATGACTGACTGGGCAAATGATTATCCCGCAGTAGGTTGCCATTGCTTTCTGCGGTAGACTGGTTGCCGACCAAGGCTATAGAACCCAATCTGTCCTGTTATTTAACCCATAACTGGAAGGAATAGATGGATTAATACCTTTCCCAAGGGTATTTGCGAACGTAATGAATTCAGCTGGAATTCGAACACGGCACTCCGATTTCTCGTTCTGAGCCGATATCCACTGCACCAGAACGCACATCCTCAAGGAAAGGTAGGATTGCATTTTTAGAAAGCGTATGCATTTGACTTTCAGGAGGGTTCATATGCTGTTGTGATGTAATGGATTCCGTCAAATAAAGTTTTCTTAAGCTTCAAAGACATTTTAACTCGTGGGCACCGATGTAAGGTTGTCGCCGTTTGATGGGAAGAGACTCAAAAATGTTTATTGTTTTTTTCTCATTTTCTTGCAATTTGATCGATTGTTTCAGCCATAACCGGACGCTAATTAGAAGTGAGGTTGTGATTTTTTTGCTTTATGTTTAGTTCAATTACTAATTACGAAAACTTTTCATGTTTGTTAATAGAAAAATTGACTGTGTCCCCGATTTTGCCTTTTAACTAAAATATAATCGACAATATGAGGCACATGAACATTTTTATGGCCGACATCGAACATTAAACCGGTCCTTTCCGCAACGTAATACACACATCTTCTTCTATATGCCCTGTCCCTTTAGGACGTAGTCGATAATTGCTTTCTACGTCTCCCTATCCCTGGTGGCTCTTAGCACGCCTTCTCCTGCAACCCTCGTTCCATCATGCACCTGATTAGGTCCTTCAAATATGTTATCCGCTGCTTTCCCCTGTCTCTTTTTCCCTCTATCTGGCCTGTTAGTATCAGGTTCTCCAAGTCTCCTTTCCTCACTGCATGTTCTAGAAATTTCAACTGTCTCTTCCTGATGCTAAGTATTAATTTCCTTTTCGTTTCCATCCTTTCCAAAACCTCATCATTGTACACATGCTCGATCCATAATATTCGCAGCATCCTTCTGTAGAACCACATTTCAGTTGCTTCAAGTCTTTCTTTCATCTTTGATGATATTGTCCAGCATTCATGATATATTGAAGAATTGACAACATATTAGCAATCCAGTACTCTCTTCTTTGTTTCTAGCAAAATTTTCCTGTTTCTTAATACTTTACTCAACTTCTGCAATGCTTCCTTTGCCATGCCAATTCTCCTTCGGATCTCTGTGGCGCACTTTCCGTCTTCTATTCGAACACTTCCCAGGTATTTAAATGTTTGTACCTGCTTGATTATAGTATCCCCGACCTGTATTTAGCATCACGTACCATTATAAACACAAAATAAATAGCATTGTTTTCATTTTTAACATTTAAGTTGCTTTTTATTGAAATATGCAGATCGTAATTGTACGACCATTAAATAAGCACTGATGATTAGAAATGCATATATAGAGAGCTTATTTAACAATCAATCTGGGTTGTTATGATGAAATGTGACATGATTATAATAAAAGAAGTAGTCCAAAATTAATAATTAAATATGCGGCATGCAAGAAATTCAAAGACGATGATGTTTTCATCAGATTATTTCATCTTAGAATCTTAAGGCAATTTTATGTTCGCTTGTGAAAGATATCGAGATTTGGAATCAATAATTGTCCATTAATGTTAATTTTTACACGCATTTCCTTGATCTCATTTCTCTTGCCTTTCATCGGGACATTGCAGTCATTATTCTTGCATCATTGACTAAGATAAACGTTCAAATATCGCCTGAGGCTGGTTCTTTTATTTCCGATTCGCACGACTTACTTAATGGTTATAGAATAATGATGTTGCACGAAAAAATATGCTACGAATGAAAAAAGATTAAATAATGGAAAATATTTTACGTGCAAATTTTGAACTCTAAACAGATGCAAATGTCTTTTTAACGCATAGCAAAGAACCAAAGTGGTTGTTTACAACCTGGTAGTTTATGATACATCATTTAATTTCGGAGATGTTTTCAATTTTTTACCAGGAAAATTACAAGATCGTTATTCCTGCAGCTTCTTTTCTCGCACTTCCCGCCTGTGGAACTCGCTTCCATATTCTTGCTTTCCTGACAACTACAACCTCCAGGAATTTAAATGCAATGTCAATACTCATCTCTTAACCACTTGACTCTAGTTCTTTCTTCACCACCCTGTATATCCTTTCCTTTCGTTCCACCTTTGAAACCGTCATCACACTTGTATTTCCATCCTTCTCTTACTCCTTTCGAACTGGCTCGTCTTTCTCTTCACTCTCTTCTATCTAATCTTTTTACTCATATGTAGTCCCCTGCACATCAGGGGTGATACGATTTAAAAAGAAATGTGCTATTATCATCATTATAACCAGTCTCACGAGTGATTCAATCGCCATGGGCAGAGGCTCCGGACAGAATAAACAGGTATTCTTCTTAAGAGTTATCTGTTGATGGTGAATCTATCGAGTTCTGGCTTGATCTCTTTGATGTTACATAATGACAAAGAATTGTATAAAAAACGGAAACCACATCGCTTGAGAAATACCAACAGAAGAAACAGCTAAAATGAATTGGACATATAACTCAAAGAGAAAGGAAAGGCATAATAATGATGTTGACATTTACCATAGCTTCAAATAAAAAATTAAAAAAGAAAAACTCCATCATTACTGAAAAGAGCGATAACTGTTATTGCATTTAAGAAACCTATTTTTTTTAATATTTTTTAAGAGAGAGATTTTGTAAATGACAACCAATAGCAGCATTGGCTGCTCACTCAAGGAATTCAAAATGTTTCCTAATAGGGATACTTTTATCATTACATTAACATATGCGGGTAGAAGTCCTTCTTTTAAACGTATCTTATTAATTTCAAATAGAAATCAAATTTTTTGAATTTTTAAGAGAAATTTTGTAAATGACAACCAACAGCTGCTCAGTTAATGAATTCAAAATTTTTCCTAAAAGGAAACAGTAAAAATCTCACTAACCTGCATCCTCTCTCTCATACTCCTTTCTCCGTCCACTCGACTATCATCAGTATTCTTATCCTTCTCTTACCCACTTCCTGACACACCCTATAACCTGTTATTCCTTCTCATAACTTTCCTCCTTTGTAACCCCCTGCAAAACAGTGGCAGTAAAATGCCTTTCTTGGGGCGATATGTTTATAAAAGAAAATAGGATTACGTTGTCGTCCGCGCCTGTGTTTGCCTACAACATTGCCTTAAATAACAGAAGCTGTCGATTGACGTGGCCAAAACGTTGCGATCTTACGACGTTTAAAAGTGTCAAGTAGAGATTCCTGTCGGCCAACGAGATTTTCGATCTTGTTCTGTATATAGCAGTTGGTTTTGTGCTCCAAGTAGAGTCTCTCGGTAGAATTCAAGAACTCATTCAGCATCTGATATTGCTTGAACATCATTGGGCTGTCCGAAGTCAAATGGTCTGTCTTCGGGAAAACATAGGCTGTGTACAAGATATGGTTCTCTGAAACGGAGAAGAAACCACAGTAGAATTTGGTATCCATCGTAAGGAAAGTGATGTCTATCTTATATGAAAATTAATACTTGGCTATCTCCCCTCGGATAAGGATAAAACTTGAGGGAGTAAAAAGGTGGCGCCATAGAAGGGGACTGGAAATTTCATGGTCGGTGCAAGTAAGCAATAGGGAATTCTTACAGAGAATGAAAATAGAAAGAACACTTTTAAACAGAATCAGGAATAGAAAGCTGAAGTTAATTGGATATAGAATAAGAAATAAGAGTTTGGAAAATTTAACGTTCACAGGGTATATTGAGGACAAAATAGAGCTTAAGATTTCCCATACAAAAGTTATTCCTCTTACTTTCAATCCCATTCTCTGATCTGTCATCCATTTGCACAAGTTCGTTAAATAGATTACTCAACGTTTTTCACTCGTTCTTTTGCGCTCAAAATATGGGCCATGTAAAGATGCTGCGAATATCATGGATCGAGCATGTGAGCAATGATGAGGTCTTGGAAATGATGGAAACAAAAAGATAATTAATACTGAGCATCAGGAAGAGATAACTGAAGTTCCTGGGACACGCAATGAGGAAGGAGGGCTTGGAGAATCTGATACTAACAGGCCAGATAGAGGGCAGAAGAGACAGGGGAAAGAAACGGATAACATATTTGAAGGACCTAATCAGGTGAATGACGGAACGCGGATTGCATGGTGTAACAGGAGAAGGCGTGCTCAGAGCCACCAGGGTATAGGGAAACGTGGAAGGCCATGATTGCCTACGTCCTGAAGGGACAAGGCAACTAGAAGAAGAAGATTTTATTTGATATTATGCTGTGAAATGTATTTATCTGTGTTCTTAACGCAACTATAACTAACTGTTTTTTGTTGAAAATCATTTTTAGCGTAGGTGAATTGTAATAATGCGAGTGAACTAAATTTAGGAAAAAATTTCCAATGTTAGTTTGGACATTACGACTAAAGGCTGGATTAAACTATATAATGTTACGTTTACCTACTTTCTGCTTATTCCTGCCTAGTTTGTTTTAAAGTTTTCTAAACCAGTTTACTTTTTTCTCATGCATTAATGTATTCAATTTTAAAGTTGTCAAAACCTTTCTTATTGCGAGATATTTCACAACATAAATACTTGGCCCACCTGAAAAATAGGTTATCCTACTAATAATAATAGTGACCCTTCTAAAAATAATTGTAACTGCCAAAAATATAAGATATGCCTATTAAATGGCCAGTGGGTCATGTACTCTTTTACTACAGTGTATAATTTCACCCAGAAGTGTATTTACATTGATGAAATAATTGCTTCACAGGACCGGTTATATTTTAAAAGAGAATAAATATTGTTTTGAAAGGTCATGAGTGCGAAAATCGGAGTGACAGGCGAAATTTCGTTTTGATAAACAAGCGTAGTCAAAGCCAAAGAATGCAAACTCAGAAATAATAAACATACGCATGCCAGAAGCTGACGTGTCAAACGAAACAAGTCTATATAAATGGAGAGGTGAGAGAGAAAAGATTAGATCAGAAGACAGAGAGATCGGGGGAAGAGATAGAGAGAAAATTGGATTGAGAAGAGAAAACAACCCAGCAGTCAACCGACCCTCGTTTGCGTTTGTGCTAACTCTCCGACCAACATTCACCTCACACAACCACGTCACCGAAGATAAAGCAAAAAGCATAATGTATATTTTCATAGACTCGTGTTCGTCGTTCATCCTTTGTCGGCCAAGACGATTGCCATCTTTGATTAGCAACAGTTTATTATCGTCGAATTGGTATTCAACAAGTGTATGTCAAAAATGATTTTTAATAAATCGCATTCATTCAGATGTTGTTAAATTTTACATTAAAGCAACTGCAAATAAGTGGAAAATACCGCTTCACTAAACATATGTTGTTTATAAACACCAGTAACTACAGCAAAAGCACAACTTTATCGATATAAAATTGAAAACTAAAACAAAAAACAACCCACTTATTACCTGGAACATTGTTGTTGAAACGAAATCCTTGTAATGAAAAAAATGATAGATGTAACTTATGTATTTTATAAAAATTTGTCATCTTAAAGCAAATAAATAACTCTAATCTACAGTATTTACATTATTCGGACTATTCTCTTCATCTTTCTTGACATTTGTACAAAGTTTCAGCCGTTGTATGCTCCGGCTTTTTTCAGGTGCTAGGAATTTTGGATCGAACCCTTTATTACAATCAGTGGAGTATATGAACTACATCCCTTACCTAATGCCTATTCTGGAAATCATGAGTTATCTCCCTCGAACCCTGTAAGCTAACTGTTGCCCACTGAACTCACAACTCTATGTGTCAAGTCACGGAAACTAACCAACATCTATATCCACTGGACCATGTGTCCTTAAGGACCATGTGTCCTTAAGGACACATGACAAGAAAGATGAGGACAATAGTGCGAATACTGTATAAACAACCTAATCTGAGAAATATAAACAAACTCTAATCTTCTTCTTCTTCTATATGCCCTTTCCTTTCAGGACGTGGGCGATCATGGTTCTCCAAGTCTCCTTATTCCTGGTGGCTCTTAGTATGTTTTCTCCTGTTACACCTCGCAACCCGTTCCGTAATCCACCTGATCAGAATCTTGAAATATGTTGTCCGCTGCCTTCCTCTATCTCTTTATCCTTCTATCTGGCCTGTCAGTATCAGGTTCTCCAAGCCCTCCTTCCTCATTGCATGTCCCAAGAACTTCAGTTGTCTCTTCCTGATGCCCACTATTAATTTTCTTTTTGTTGCCATTCTTTCTAACACCTCATCATTGTTCACATGCTCGGTCCAGGATATCCGCAGCATCCTTCTGTAGAACCACATTTTCGCTACTCCAAGTTTTTTCCACATCTTCGATGATATTGTCCAGCATTCACTGCCGTATTGAACAAATGACATCACCTAGCAATCTAGCACTCTCTTTGTTTTTTTAGTGAAATTTTTCTGTGTCTTAGTATTTTACTCAGCTTCTGGAACGTGTCCTTCGCCATACCAATTCGCTTTCGGGTCACTGTGTCGCACTTTCCATCTCCTGTCATCAGTAAAAAAAATCAGCAAAAAGAGCAACTCTAATCTACTTAACAAAATAGTCCATTAATGACCACCTGCTGCCAAGGAAAAAAATACTTAATTCTTACACACAGATTGATATCAATTATCTGTGCATTTGTTTCTTTTTTACTCCCTCTCTTTCTTTTTGTTTTTTACTATCAGTGTTACTATTAATAATTACTAATTACTAATTACTAATAATTACTAATTACGCCCCTTTGAATTCATCTCCCTGCATTTCAATATACTTTTAGATTTTAATTTTTCTTTATTTCCGTGCAATTTTTTGTCTATTTAAATTTTACTCATGATAAAATAAAATAGTACCCTAGCATAATAACATTTAACTCTAATGAACATCGAGTGATCTCACATTTAGACCTGTTAAACGATCAGGTCGTAATATGCGTCTGATGGTTGTGTAACGCCAGAAACTTCGAATAGTGCCACCGACGTAAGACAACATGTATATTTATTAATACATAATTAATAGCTCTGTTTATACTAGATTCGACAATGTGTGTACTTCCATAGTTATTAATTCACATAACTATATATTATTATATGCACACACACACACACACACACACACACACACACATATATATATATATATATATATATACATACACACACACACACACACACACACACACACACACACACACACATATATATATATATATATATATATATATATATATATATATATATATATTTAGCTTCATATTGCCCCAAGCTAGGCATTTTACTGCTACTGTTTTGCAGGGTGTTACATAGGAGCAATTTATAAGAAAGAGAGACAGGTTATAGGGGCTGTCAGGAAATGGGTAAGAGAAAGATGAGAAAACTGATGAGAGTGGGGTGGACGGAGAAAGAAGCATGAGAGAGAGGATGCAAGTCAGTGAGATAGAAGATGAATATTAACTTTTCATTTAAATTCTTGGAGATTATAGCTGTTGGGAAAGCAAGTAAATGGAAGGAAATTCTACAGGCGGGAAGTGCGAAAAGATAAACTGGTGGAGTAGAATTTGCTTTTACAATTTATTGGTTTCACAGTAAAAAGGTGGGACCTAGTTGCTAATCTTGTGGCTCGAGTAAATTTATTTATAGAGAGCACCAGTGAGCTAAGTTCATTGGAGCAGAAGCCTTGAAAGTATTTATAGAAGAGACACAGGTAAGCCACATTGCGCCGGTGAGAAAGTGACTGTATTCGAGCTGCAAAGTCAGAATCTATCACATTACAGATTTTCCGTAGGATTTTATCAAGGACACCAAGGTGGATAGCAGGAGTACCCGACCAGATATTGCAACAGTATTCAATGCACGGGCGGATGGTATATATATATATATATATATATATATATATATATATATATATATATATATATATATATATATATTAGTCTATTAGTCATTATATTAGTTATATTAATCTAAAAATATTTTTTAAGAAATACTATATTGATGTGTTGAATATCAGGGATAAAGCGTATATCACTCCGTTAAGTGCCATACTTGATACACGCTTTGGGTGATCATGTCTCCAAAGAGATATGACTGACTGGGAAGAAGCTTATCTAGCAGTAGGTTGACATTGCTTTCTGCGGTAGACTGGTTGTCAGCGAAGGCTATAGAATCCAATCTGTTCTATTATTTAACCCATAACCGGAGGAAAGAGACGGATTAATACGATTCCCAAAGTTATGTGAATGCAAAGAATTCAACTGGAATTCGAACTCGGCTCCCCAGTCGGTCGTTTCGAGTTGATATCCACTGCATCACAGCGAACAAGCAAATATAAATGTAAATAAAAGTGGACATTGAGGTCAGCAATCTACGGTAACAATCTGTTTCCGTTTAAGCATGAAGGTGACTGTTGCATATATATATATATATATATATATATATATATATATATATAAGCATACGGTGTAGATATAAAAGAATCCAAAGCAGTATCCTGTACATACAGTGGTAGGATAACTTTCTAAGAGAGCTCTAAATATGTATGCATATAAATATATAGGGAGCAAATATAAGAAAAATTTAGGCAGACACGTTATTTCATGGTAAATCGGAAGTTTGGGCCTATTTCAGGCAAACCATCATCAGCTTCCGTCTTTATTTTACAGAAGATTTTACACGATGAAATAACGTATCTACCTAATATTTTTCTTATATATATATATATATATATATATATATATATATATATATATATATATATATTTGTTTACATATAGCTGCGTACTTGTACCAGATCATACCATAATTTAAACTTACATACGAGTGTACGCTGAAACTCTCAATCTACGAGGTTATGTTGAAATTCTCAATCTACGAAGGTACGCTGAAATTCTCATTCTACGAGGGTACGGTGAAATTCTCAGTCTAGGAGGGTGCGCTGAAATTCTCAATCGACGAGGGTACGCTTAAATTCTAAGTTTACGAGGGTACGCTGAAATTCTCATTCTACGAGGGTGCGCTGAAATTCTCAGTCTAGGAGGGTGCGCTGAAATTTTCCATCTAACAGTGTACGCTTAAATTCTAAATCTACGAGGGTACGGTGAAATTCTCATTCTACCAGGGTACGCTGAAATTCACAATCGACGAGGGTACGCTTAAATTCTAAATCTACGAGGGTACGCTGAAATTCTCAAACTACGAAGGTAAGGTGAATTATTCAATCTACAAGTGTATGCTGAAATTCTATCAGACCATGCATTTCTTACCAAACATAATACTGATTTTTGTCAGATTTTATGGAATGTTGACCGAAAATGTTTTTAGAACTTACCCCGTGAATTTTATCACTGTAAGAGACAAGTTTGATGAATGATGTCAGTGTGATGTTTCTAGAATTTTCATAAATTCATTTTTCAGGGTAAATTTGCTGTGTGTTGAAAATCACTTTGAATAGGATTAGAAATGCAATTTTAAATAATTGTAAATCTATTGGAAATGGCGTCATATCCAGTGCCTGATATCTCGGACAGAATAATCTTATAATTTTTAAATTATATTCAAATATCTTCAAAATTTTTCTAGAAAAACATTTCCCACATAACATTCACGGACGAGGATTTTTCTGTAGGCTACATGAGAACTGCCTACATCTGCCAGAGGCAAGAGAATTTATAGCAATTTCCCCTGCCTGTTCTTCGTTAATTCGAATAAGCTAAAACAATTCAAATCAAGGCTTAACAATCCCCATTATGGGTTGTTAGTTTGTGTTGCAGGATTTTCAACACGAAACAACTCTTAGTGTCAAATATCTCTGTACATATTGATGTGAATAAGTACAGCACATTTGAAATTATAAATCGAGATGCTTACGGAAAAAATATATATTTTAAATTAATATTTGTTACTTAAAACTCGCGCAAAATAAAAATAAAATTTCTTGTTTAATAGTGCCATTAATTTTTTGACATAGAAGGTTTTAAATATTGAAAGTTGTAATATATACAGTACTCTGTAAAAGTATTAGGACAAGAACTATTTAATCTTTTATGAGGCATATTGACAGAAAATAAACAATTTGATTAAAGTAATTTGATTTGATTTACTCAACAAATGCTTTAACAAGAAAAATACATGTTACAAAATAAATTTAATATTTAGTATATTTTGCTTTGATCACAGCCTTCATTCTGTCAGGCATTATCATTACAAGCTTCCTCAATATATCTAATGGTATCTCCTGCCATGCAGCTTGTATTTGTTTCCAAAATGAGTCTTGCGAAGTAACATTAGATTTATTAAATTTTTTATTCAAAATATCCCATAGATGTTCAATAGGATTCAGATCAAGGATTTTTTTTGGGGGGGGGGGCTAATTTAAATTCAGAAGCCTTCCTTTCTCTTCTTTTTTAGTGAAATAATTATTACAAAGGTTTGGCTTTTAACCCTGTATTTGAATTTCAATGAGGTTTTTAGGAAAATCACCCCTGTTATAATATTTTTTCACACTACCGGTAGTGTGCAAAAGTTTTAGGACAGGGGTGATTTTAAACTTTATTTTGATGCCTCATAAAAGATAAAATAGTTCTTGTCCTAATACTTTTGCACAGTACTTTACATTGTAGAAAGATATTCTAGTGTATCTATCTACCAAATAAATGTAACGGCTTTCGTTTAAATAACAATGATATTTACAAAGTTACTCTCCACAAACTATGTAAAAAATAGTTTCTTTTACTGTGAGATTCACCATGTACAAGGCTTAAAATCCACTCGGGGTGGAGCGTTCCAGAGTAAACTGCAGGGTTTATGCGGCTAGGCGGAGGGGAAAGCAGTTAACCTTAGAATCGAACAGGTTAAGATCGTCGTGATCGAGGTCACATTCTCTTGTGAGTTGATTCCAAAATGTAGTGGCTCGCTGAAAGAAAATGTACGAGTAGAATGCGGGGCAAATAAGGGTGGTTCGCCACAATGTGTGCAGCAGAGCAGTTCTTAGCCGTGAAGACCGTGACTGGTGGAACGAAGGACTGTAAATCGTCTGAGCAGATTTTGTGGAAGTTGCGATTGATCAATGATGCTGTGGATTTGTCATTACGATATTTTGGAAGGTACAAATTTTGCCATGAAATGCATTTGCGCTTAGGGACGCAGATGTTATTGTAAAATTTGAAAAAAATTGGGCCTGTTTAAATGTCAAATAGATGCAAAAACTATACACGATTAGATTTAGAAATTTTGTTATGCCTGGCAGGGACAACAAAGGTTAGCGTCTTGTAGTGCCATATCGCGCATGGACGGGCGTCCCTGCATGAACGTTCGGTGGGCAACCCCGAGGCCACATTATGTTGTAGGCCGCGCCAGTCTCTATCCTTCACAAACTGCAAATGATTGACCGACTGCTTCTATTCTAAGACCACTCCTTAACTGAATCACTATGGAAAAAAGCAAACATAATAACAAAACTAAACCAGCTCATTTGAAAACGCCCAAACCTGTCTGCATCTCTTTCACTAACATACGCGGCATCCGCACCAACTTCCCCAGCGTAGATTCTTTCCTCCATAATAACTCACCTGATATATTAGCCCTATGTGAAACTAATCTTAACCCTTTTATCCCCTCATCTGAGTTCTACGTTCCTGGCTACCTTCCCCTCTTCAGGAAGGACTCCAATGTTCATATGCATGGGCTTGGTGTCTATGTCAGCGAACACCTTCCGTTAGCTAGGGTGTCATCTTTTGAATCCCCAGATCATTCTTTCATGTGCTTCCGCCTCTCACTTCTCAGCTCGATTAGCTATCTCTTCTTTCTCTACCGCTCTCCTTCCTCCCCTGACTGTTCGTTACTTGACATCATTATGACAATATCGACAAAGCCATTTCTTCCCATTTCTCTGCCCATGTATTCGTCTTTGGTGACTTTAACGCCCACCACACCAAGTGGCTGAAGAACGCTGTCAATGACCCTGCTGGTGTTCACACCATGAACTTTTTAATCACCCAATCCCTTACGCAAGTAGTGGACTTCCCCACGCGTTTCTCCGACAACCCTAACGGAAGGGACTCACTTCTAGACCTCTGCTTCACTTCCATCCCAGACTCTTGCACGACCAGACAACTCTGCCCACTTGGAAACTCTGACCACACTGTAGTGTCCGTCAATATTTCACTCCACTCCCGCCCGATCCATGAAACCCAGACAAGTAGAATATCCTACTGCTATCAAAGAGCAGACTGGGATTCGTTCCGAGACTTCCTCTGTGACATCCCTTGGAACAACGTCTTTAGTCTTCCCATCGAAGAATGTGCATCCGAGGTCTCCTCCTGGGTTAAGGCTGGCATCGATGCCTTCATCCCTGCTAGGAAATTCCAGCTTAAATCTCATTCGTCTCCATGGTTCTCACCCGCTTGCTCGGCTGCCATTGCCCACCGGAATCATTTTTCCGACTCTATCGTAACTACGCGTCGGACCAAAACAGGCGCCTTTTCACTTCAGCTCGTAATAAGTGTAAAAGGATACTTAACAAAGCTAAGATGTTGTTTGCTGCCAGAATGAAGCAACGCATAGCAAGCTCTAAATTCGGCTTTAAAGACTACTGGCGACTCTGTAAAAGAGTACTTAACAAGAGCAAGTCCACAATACCCACGCTAATCAACAAATTTGAGGTCCTCACCTCCCCAGCAGATAAGGCTGAATGTTTTACCCGCAGATTCTCGAACAATTCGAGTCTGGACTCATCTGGAGTTTTTACACCCGACTTCTCACCTAGAACCGAGGCACAACTGAATGATGTCCACATTACACCTTCGCTTGTCTCTAAGATAATCTTAAAACTTGACCCTCACAAAGCGAGCGGTGGTGACGGAATCCCAACCATAGTCTTAAAGAAATGTTCCCCTGAACTCTCCTCTGTCCTTTCTAAGCTCTATAACCTCTGCCTATCTCCTTCCTGCTTTCCTTCCTGTTGGAAATCTTCCTCTGTAGTTCTTATATTTAATAACACTGGAGAACCCTCTGACCCTGCAAATTACCGCCCTATCAGCCTTCTTCCGATCTTTGGCAATGTGTTCGAAGCCATTATCAACGCCGAGGTGGTTCAGCATCTCACAGCACACAGGCTCCTCTCGGACAAGCAATATGGTTTCCGCTTCACCAGGTCTACTGCTGATATGCTAACGACCATCACCGAGTACATATACCAGGCACTCGACAGGAATGGCGAAGCCCGAAACGTTGCATTGGATATATCTAAGGCGTTCGACAGAGTTTGGCATGCTGGCCTTCTATGTAAACTGCGGAGCTATGGTATAACTGGACATTTGTTTCAACTAATCCAGTCATTCCTCTCTAACCGCACAATGAAGGTGGTATTAAACGGACATGCCTATCAGAACTACCATACAAACGCAGGTGTCCCTCAAGGCTCCATCTTAGGTCCTACACTCTTCCTGATATATATTAATGATCTACCTGATTCCATAAGAGCCCAAATAGGTTTGTACGCCGATGACACCACAGTTTACTCTCGCCTCCAACAAAAATCTGGTGTAGGCGTCAAAGCTAACCTCGCAGCCAAGATTGAAAAAGACCTCCAATCCATATTGGACTGGGGTAAGAAATGGCTAGTAAATTTTAATGCTTCTAAAACGAAGCTACTCTCAATTAACCATCATCGACAATCTCACCTACCTCCCATTAGCATGGACCAGGCTTGCCTCCCAGAGAGTAAAACACTACGCCTCCTTGGTCTCACACTTTCAGCGGACCTCAAATGGAATGACGATATCGAATCCATTGCTAAATCCGCTGCTATGAAAGTCGGTTCTCTGTGTAGGGCCCAGAAGTTTTTTCCGTCTAAATCTATCCTGCACATTTACAAATCTACCATCCGCCCGTGCATTGAATACTGCTACCATATCTGGTCGGGTGCCCCTGCTGTTCTCCTCGGGCTTCTCGATAAGGTTCAGAGGAGGGTCTGTAATGTGATAGATACCGACTTGGCAGACCGCCTGCAGTCTCTCTCCCACCGGCGCGACGTGGCTTCCCTGTGTCTCTTCTATAAATACTTTCACGGCTTCTGCTCCGATGAACTTAGATCACTGGTGCCCACTAAATACGAATTTGCACGAGATACTAGATTAGCAACTAGATCACATCCTTTTACAGTGAAACCGATAAAATACAACCGCAACTTCTACTCCAACAATTTCTTTCCTCGCACTTCCCGACTGTGGAATTCTCTTCCAAACGATTGCTTCCCCGACGGCTACAATCTCCAGGAGTTTAAATGTAAGGTCAATAGACACCTCCTAACACACTAACCTGCTCCCATTCTATCAAGCACTCTTCCCATCTGCCTAACCCTCATCCTCGCTATCCTTACTCATCTGTCACCTTCCTCCTGACATTCCCTATGTCTAACCACTCCTTCTCTTTACCTTCCCCTATGTAGCCCCATGCGCAATAGTGGCAGTGGAATGCCTTGCTTGGGGTGAGATGATTAAAAAAAATAAAAATAAAAAAAATAAAGAAAATTGCTACACTCGGTAGAAAGGAAGTGACGTCAAATTGACAGTTGGGAAGAATTGAACTTTAGTAGTAATTAGAGAGTTTAATTTCGACTGTGGATGAAGAAGGACCGGCCTTTGGATGGTCCGTCTTGTATGCGACTAACTTCCCCGTTTGTTGCTAAAAACGTAAACCAAAAACCTACTCTACTCTACGGCAATGTTAATCAGTCAGTCAATTGAGTGCCATACGTGATACACGCTTGGGCGATCATGTCCCGACAGAGACATGACTGACTGGGCAGAAGATTATCCCACAGTAGGTTGCCATTGCTTTCTGCGGTAGACTAGTTGCCGACCAAGTCTATAGAACCCAATCTGTCCTGTTATTTAACCCATAACTGGAAGGAATAGAGAGATTAATACCTTTCCCAAGGGTATTTGCGCGTAAGTGAATGCAACGAATTCAGTTGGAATTCGAACTCGTCTCCCTGATTTCTCGTTCCGAGCCGATATCCAATGCACCACAACGCACAATGTTAATGCCTTGTTTAAAAAGAAAAATAAAATATGATGGTTATAATTTATTTACATTTTAAAGTTGTTTCTATGACGAAGAATTTTTCGCCGATGGCGAAGAAGACGAAGAAGTTGTGAAATTTATTCCCCCGTGAATGTCGGGGTGAGTTTTAATCTCCGACGCAATGAAATTCGATGTGATAGTTATCGTCGCTATCCCAAAAGTTTGACAATAATCGCCGTCGAAGTCATTTGGAGAAACCCAAAATTTACTGCAAATTTAATCGTCAGCGTTGCTTCCAACAGTGTTTTGTTTTTGACAGAAAAAATATGTACCCGTCGAAAGGGGTGTATCTAACAAGTGAAATCTCGTTTTTGATAGCGAAGTTACAGGGTGGAAAAAATTGTCGCCAACATGGTCATGGAGACTCTGCTTTTGAACTCTATCGACGTTGGAATATAACTTTGATCTGACTCTTTTACAGGAAGAGGATTGCACGTAAATTCAGGTACTTACTAGAGCCGACAGGAGACTGACCATTTTTCCTTTTTCTGTGTCTTTAACAAGGTCTGGGCTGAGTTTGAGGTCCTATAGTCAGCCAAGGCACGTAGATTCAGAAGGGAACATCCATTCATCATGACTGGTGGTAGGTGAGAATAGGAACGGTAAGCTACATAGCTAACCAGATAGATAGATAGATAGATAGATAGATAGATAGATAGATAGATAGATAGATAGATAGATATGAACAGACCGGATAGATCTAGAGACAAAGAAAAGAATGAGATAGATAGATAGATAGATAGATAGATAGATTTAGAAAATACAACCAAAGAATATATTTCCGTTCTTTTTCATTGAATAATTCTACCAATACATTATCGATAACGGGATTACTGTAAGCTTAACGCAAAACAGACACTGGCACGCATCTGACGAATTACTGGCTGAGAACGAAACAATTTTCTATCTTTCTCTGTAGTTCTTTTAAATAATAAGTAAGAATTAAAAGTTTTTTTATGTACATAAAATATCTTTCGCTGACATTCGCGTGATTCGAAGTCTCAACCTGTTAGCAGTCTGGGCGAACACCATCACAACGGCCATCGAAGTGAACGGGGACAATTATTGTTTTTGTTTCTTTTTTTTTTTTTGTTGTTGTTTGTTTTTTGAAATGCCAAATCAATTTGCATTACTTTCCATATATTCTGCTCTCTGGTCGCCATTATTTATCCACGTCTTTTTACTCTATTGTTGTTTTGACATTTCTCTTTTCTCATTCACCTACAATCTATCGATCAGTCTATCGAACTGCCATTTATTTATTTATTTTTTCTCTGAAATTACAAAATGATGCAGTTTTAGTTTTCCATGTATACTTTGACACTATTGTCTGCGTATTTTTTGCTTTTCACAGGCTGGATAAAGTATCAAAATCTCGTAGATTCACGTGATATAGGATTAAGATGGCAGCTTAACGTAGAAGGAATGAGATAGGAATAGTTTCCACTTTCTTTTGGTCGTATAGATACAAAGAAACAGAAATTGTGAGAAAGAGCGAAATAATCCAAGAGAAATGCGAAGGAGAAAATAAAGAATAAAAAATAAACAGAGAATTTAAAGAAAGAAAGAAAGAAAGAAAGAAAGAAAGAAAGAAAGTAATGAAAATTGTGAAGAGGATATTTTGGTTTGGTTTGTTTTGTTTTACCGCATCTCAACACCTCAATGGGTTATTTAATGGCGATAAGATTGTTAGGAAAGGTTCGTATGAAATAAATATGTATTCCTTGTAAGAAATCAGTTTGTAGATCAAGCTTCATTGATGTAATTTTGTAAATAGGTATTTTAACGAAAGTCTTGTGTCATTGATCTCGTTTGGTTTATTGTGTTTTACGACATATCAACCTTAATGGGATACTTAATGTCGACAAGAAATTTAAAGATTGGTTCGTATGAATAAAATACATATTCTTTGAAAGAAAGTAGTATATACGGTTGGGTTAGTTTTGATTTTATCAACAATAATGGACTACGTAATGCCGACCAGAAATTTTAAGATTGGCTCGTATGAATTAAATACATATTCTTTGAAAGAAAGCATTATATATGGTTGGGTTTGTTTATGTTTTACGGCATATTAAGTTCAATGCCTTATTTAATGTCGACACTATTTTTGCAATAGTTTCACGTGAATACAATTTATATTCTTTGAAAAAAAAGCAGTTTGTAGATCAGGTTTCATTGACGTATTTCTATAAAGAGAGTTTTGGCGTGAGTCAGATGTTTTGTTGGCAATATTCTTTTTCTTCTAAAATATATTGCTGGTAATATTTTCTTCAAAAAGGTATCACTAGAAATTTTATTATAAATGCATTTTTTATTCTTTCATAGTGTTTTGACTCCAGTTTTGGTGTTAACTATTTGCTCATAACTGGGACTCTAATAAGTGCTACTATTCTTGGTCAGAATGGTCCTGGGAATAACAGCAATTAAGATGTGGTTACAAGCTTTTCAAAACCCTCACATTCAGAGACCTTGCTGCCGGACGGAGTTTATCGTCATAACGAGGACCCGGCTATAGTTTAACGTCATACCCAAGACACGCAGAGAATATTGGAGAAGAAAATAGAAATAGAAATATAACTAAATAGAAAGTGGCGAAAAAAGAAATGAAGAGACGAGGACGGGAGGACATGAGAAGAAAATAGAGAGGGTGGAAATAAGATGTAAAGAAAGAAGGGAGAGTTACTAATTAGAAAGAAAGAAAGAAAGAAAGAAAGAAAGAGAAAAAATGCGAAAGAGCAGCAGAAAATGTAGACAATTAAATAACCCACAAAAAAGAAGGAACTGAAAAAGAGTTAGAGAGTAAACGATGTTGAAGTAGAGAGTGAAAGAAGAAAATAAAAAGAGAGATAGAAAGAAATTGAAAAGAGATCTTTGTGGAAGAAAATTTAGAGACAGTACGAAAGAAAATGGAAGAAAACAAAAACAAGATGTAAAAACGCAGTACATTAGAAAAAAAATTGTTGCATCCAAAAAAAAAAAAATATATTTTTATTCCAACTCGAAAAATGCGACTTACATTTTCAAATAAAAACAATCTTTATCCATTTTTAAAATATGAAGCATTTTTTCTTGAACTATTCAGAAATTTCTTAAGAGTTTTTTCAGCAATAATTATATTCTCCAATATTAACAGAATGTTATCATCAGCTGCTAAGCGTGGAGATCTAGATGCAATGTCATTATATTTCAGTTGTATATTCTAACAAGTTCTAAGATCTTTCAAGCATTGCTATTTAAAGTATTTGTAAGTTTATTTCTTTTGTGTGTGTGTTTTTTTGTTTGTTTTTTTTGCAAAGAGCACAAGGTACTAACATCATTTATAAAGATTTGGTCCTCATGATGTAATAATTTCGTTGCCTAGATTAAAATATTTGGTAAATTTTCGTTGTAAGTCCCGTCGCCTTTCCCTTTCAAATTTATCCAAAATAGCATTATCTCTGTGCAAATGTATATGCAGAACTCAAATCAACTGTTAGTTATTGAAGAAACTTACCTTTTTTATTTAAATGTCCATAAAAAAAGAAACTATATCTTGCACTTTTTCTCTCCTGTAACTCTCACGAAGTCATGTAATTAACTGCAGAATGACGTACTGCGCATTTGAACGAAATTTGGCAAATTTTTGTCTAATTTTCTTCATTTACTGATACTTCCGGCGACGAACTTCCGGAAATTAAAGTAATGCGCTATTGTATTTCTACACTTGTTACTCTCAGATCAGGAAGTACATCGTCGGAAGTTTCAGTAAAGGAAGAAAATCAGCCAAAATTCGACAAAAATTTCTGCCTACGCAGAACGTCATTCTGCAGTTAATTAAATGACTTCGTGAGAGTTACGGGAGAGAAAAAGTGCGAGATATAGTTCGTTTTTTTTATGGACTTTCAAAGCAAAAAAGGTAAATTTCTTCAATAACTAATTGTTGATTTGAGTTCAGCATATACATTTGCACAGAAATAATGCTATTTTGGATAAATTTGAAGGGGGAAAAGCCGTCGGTACCTAAAACGAACATTTACCAAATATTTTAACACAGAGATGTAGTGACATTCGGTTAAAATATTATCAGAATTTTGTTAATTAGAATATCAAATACTACGTCAATATGATTTATTCTTTAGAGTAACAAATTCGAAGATCTTTCTGACGTGGAGATCCTTATAGGTTTGTGAAATTCCGAAATCAAAGGTCTTTCAAGTACGAGGATATGGTGACAATATCATCATTGGTTTCTTAGGATACCAAATTGTGTAATCTTTAAGGCATTGGCATTTGGCTTCAATGTCGTAATAGGTTTGCTTTCTAGAATATCAGTTTATTCAAAATAAAAATATAATTATAATTTCATCAGGGACATTCATCATCTTTAATCCTCTCTATCATAATAAAGACCGATGAATATCTAAACTTATTTATAAATGGAAGTTTTTCTCTGTGTGTGTGTGTGTGTGTGTGTGTGTGTGTGTGTGTGTATCCGTTACCTATAGCCTCCGAAACAGCTGAACCGATTTCCTTGAATATTTACACAGTTGTACTATAACCGTCTGCGAGTGTTCTTAGCTAGGTTTTGTGTTGAGGTACCCCCGATAAATATCGAAAATCAATAATCGAAAAAATCGATTTATAGAAGGAGTGGTCGGATTTTAATCAAATTTGATACACTAATAGCCAGACAAATAAGAAACAATATTCAGAAGTTTCAAGGTTGCAGTTCTTACACTAGTGCAGAAAATCGATAATATGTATATATATATATATATATATATATATATATATATATATATAAAAGGCAAGATACCGGGTCTGATCAAAATCAGTTTTTCAGCCCTTTTATTTTAGTTTTTGCTTCGGGTTTGGCTCTAAGTATGTATAATTGTAGTTCTTAGTCTCAGCCATGATGTCATTTACACAGAGGACTTATTTAGCCTTCAAAATTCAGTTTACGACGAAAAACTTATTTGATATCGATACCGGGAAATCAAAATTTGACTTACATCTATTCATTTTTCTTTCAGTCTACGGTTTCGCTTTAACTGGAAACAACTATTTCTTTTAAGTCTTTCGTGCCAACATACAAAGTGTCTGAGCTCCAGGACCATGGATGAGTCTTAAAGGTTTCATTACACCCGAGCAACGCCGGGCTATACTGCTAGTATATATATATATATATATATATCAGAAGGAAATTAAGACAACCCACGTGACCATGAAAGGGAATACCAAGCACAAGGAGGGGGAGTTAACAACTTTATTACAAAACATATTTTAATATTTTAATTTTTATATAGAGGGGTGAAAGGCAAAGACAAAAACAAACAATTACTTTCCCACGATAAAGGAAACTAATCTAACAGCCAGGGCTTCTTATGCCTACATATATTCAATATTTTCGTCTTGGAATTCAATACATTATTCGGTTGTTTATACAAAGCTATAGCTAGTTTTTCCTCTGTACATAGCCTACAAAATTGCTGGCCAGCTTTATATTGCAAATATGAAATGGAAAGTGTACTTTTACCCAAATAATTTAAATAACAACAACAATCACGATAAGTATGAATTCAAAACCTATGCCCATCGCCCACAAATTAAAGTACTAGATAAATTTGAAGCTGAGTTTATCAGCATGATTAAAAACTGAAATATAGAAGGATAAGAAATAATAACGTACAACAAAAAATTAGTGCAGTTATTAATGAGATAAAGTGGAGTAAAAAATCTACGTTAAAGGCGACAAATCCAGATATTTATATAAAATGAGTCTTAATATGCATAAAAAGCATTGCATAAGGAATTGATTCAATTAAATGCCATACGTGATACACGCTTGGGCGATCATGTCCCGACAGAGACATGACTGACTGGGCAGAAGATTATCCCGCAGTAGGTTCCCATTACTTTCTGCGGTAGACTGGTTGTCGACCAAGGCTATAGAACCCAATCTGTCCTGTTATTAAAACCTTAATTGGAAGGAATAGACGGATTAATAACTTTCCCAAGGGTATTTGCGCGTAAGTGAATGCAATGAATTTAGATGGAATTCGAACTCGTCTCCACGATTTCTCGTTCGAGCCGATATCCAATGCACCACAACGCACATCCAACTCCAAGGAATTGATTAAACCTTATAAAAAAGCCTCAACTGACATAGAGATTAAAATTAAAAGTTAGTATTCTAGTTGATAAATTCGAATTATACAATCGAGTCGAAAAATTAAATTTGAAACCTTGTTTTATAAAAGTTAAAGGTCATAAGAACAACTTCCTTAACCACCCGGAATATAAGTTACTGAACCCTCCCAAAACAGAGGTAGGATAAGCAAGATTATATTGCAGAAGGTATGCAAATCACTAAGAATTTTTACTAATATAAACTAGTGGCAATTTACTAATGATTGCAATGAATGGTTTGAAAATTATAACGAAAATGAGAATTGCTCATTCATAAAATACGATATTAAGGAGTATTACCCATCCACCTTTGAAAAAACTTTAAAGAGGCTATTAGTTTTGCTAAGGAATTTAGTGAAGTTTAAGATCATGAAATAGACGTTATTAGGCATTGCCGGAAAACGTTATTGTATCATAATAACATATTATAGATAAAAAAAAAGATGACATAGCTTTGATAACCCCATGAGAGTGTATGACGGTGCTGAGATTTATAGGCTTAATGAATACATAAACTTTAACAACCACGGTTTATATCGTGATGATAAATTAATCATAGTTGACAACAGTAATCCCCAAAAGTATGATACGATACTCAAAAAACTGTATTGTTTTTTTAAGAAGTATGGATTTAATTTGGATGTGAAAATTCATTTAAAAGTGGTTACTTATTTGGAAATTACGCTTAATTTACTGAATGGAAGTATATTCCCATACAAGAAAGAAAATCAAGACCCCACCAATATGTAAACATTAAATCTAATCACTCTGCACACATTGTACCGGGTATTGCTAAAAGTATTTCTTATAGACTGTCAAGCAATTCATCTGGTAAAAATATTTTCGCGGATAATAAAAAAGTCTACCAAGATGCCTTAACTAAGAGTGGACACAAAGATAAATAATATATAAATAATAACTTTTTGTTTGGTCAATGAAAGAGTCAAAATTTTCTATTTAACTATTTACTTCCATAAGGTTCTCTTTCAGGTTTTAGTTGGTCGGCGACTTTTCGTAGAGATACTTTCGGCTGAATATAAATCCTTGAATCAAAGCCGGAGTCAGCAAATCCATTTAACAACTGACTAGTCTTCTCACAAAACCCATTTTTATAGAGACTAGCACCTAATTTACATATTTATCGAATCATTTCGAATTATCTAGATTTTTCTCGAAGATTCTAGGATCTTCCAAAGTTCTATTTCTAATTTCCCTATTTTTATAACTACTTTATGAATTAAAACTTTTTTTGTAATAACAAATATGACTCAATAGAATCCCTTACTATAAATTTTAACCTGTGTAGACTTTATTAATATTATTTTAAATATAAATGCAACTTCGTAACACTATCGAAACCTAAGAAGGGAACAAATCGCTTTATATGTTTCCCAAAGGCTTCTAGCAGATTTATCTTGTGGAAGAAGTTCTTTGGATCAAGTCTTCGAACGTTCTGATAAAGTTTCTAATAATCTGCACAAGAGTTAATGTTAGTTCAAAAACTTGATTATTGAAAACTACAGATGTAATGTTATTGTGGAAAGTATATCCAGGAATAATTCGTCGGTTAAAATTAGAACAGTTTAGCAAATTATGTTCAAACATTAATGAAAATATTTACTAAAAAGAAAAAAAAGGCATTGTTTGCTTGTTTGTTCGTTTTTCTGACATTCTCCAACATTTAAGACATTAACCATCATTTGTAACATTACCTACCATTATGTGCAAATGTTCAGATTGTAGTATAAACTTTATAAGTTGTTATGAAAGATGATTCTTTTTGTAGTTTCTCAGTCAAGCAGTCGTCGTTAATCACGTGTATCATATTTAGTATTTAGACGCACGCCCAAGACGAAACGCAATGTTACATAAATTCGGGTTTAATGCTGGTTTATGGGCAAAACTGTGAAAAAAATTCATTGGAAGCTGCCTTGACACTTACCTATTTTTGGAGACGCCTTAAGCGCGGGCGATAAACCCGGCTTCCTCTAGAATGAGAAGTACTGTCATTGAGTATGCTTACCTAGGACTGGAGCAAATAATGTGCAGATGTGTTCGCTCTTCTGGCGACCAGAATAAGATATTCCCGTATCTTATTCTGTCACACGCCTTAATTCTTCGGCAATTATATAGTCTCTGTGCTTCAGCTATGCTAATTAGAAAGTCAATTTCATGTCACTATATTATTATTTATTCGGTCAAGACATCTTAGAAATTATTGAGCCTAACACGCCGACCATCACAGTCCTGCATCCAAGATCTTTAAGATGGCAATTTCTGGTAAAACTGAACTTTTTTATTTAATTCTGTTGCTAAAAGTTTGACATTACATTTGGAAGAGGATAACATTTGTAATTTCTTTGATGCAGCCATTTTGAAGGGGTTTGTTTAATATTCGTAAATCTATCTAATTCTAAACTTATTTATAAATGGAACTTTATCTCTGTGTGTATGTATCTCTGTGTGTGTGTCTGTTACCTATAGACACCGAAACGGCTAAACTGATTTTCTTGAAAATTTACACATTTATACTATAAGCGTCTGCGAGTGTTCTTAGCTAGGTTTTGTGTCGAGGTACCCCCGATAAATATAAAAAATCTATAATCGAAAAAATCGGATTATAGAAGGAGTGGTCCGATTTTATTCAAATTTGATACACTCATAGACAAAGACATAGGAAACGATATTCAGAAATTTCAAGGTTGTAGTTCTTACAATAGTGAGAAAATCGATAATATATATATATATATCTAGAAGGTAACATGTTTGTGTGTGTCTGTTTATATGTCTGTATGTACTTTATACAAATCCACAATTTTTATTCGATTCTCACCAAACTTCACACAAATATTCTTTAGGCTGAGTCTGAGCTCCAGGACCATGGATAAGTTTTAAAGCTAGTACAATATATTTGTAATGGCGGTTTTTGTCCATCGTTAACCAACTCTGCAAACTCTTTAGAAATTCAGTTCTAAAGCATTTTTAAAATATGCAAAACATGTTATCGTTTAACAAAAAGAATAAAAAAATGAAATAAAAATTAAAAAATAATGTATTTTCAGCTAAATTTTGAACTTTTATTCTCAAATCAAAATGCAGGAAGTGAAAAGAAAAACAATTCGCACATTCAATATCTACACCCTTGTGCAAATTAATTGAAACAACTGCTTCAGTTTCTTTTCTTTCATTATACTGTCAATTGTAGACCCACTAGAGTGACAGGATGTAACCGATTTCTGTTTTCCCTTAGATTAGGTCAATTGCAGTGGTGTGCAGGAATATGAATCTATTTTCGGGATGTATGATGAAATTTCTTTGACATTGAAAAATATTGCGCCATCCGTAATAGCATCAGATTTTTTATCCCGCTCAAATACTATTGTCTCGACTGTCTATTAGCTGCCCTAATGCCATTGTCTCCGATGGACGTTACTCCAAGGAAGCGTATAAAGTTTTCACGCTGTACGAACACACTGGCAACCCTTACAGAGAGGTCACATATATTGTCGGTATGAACTTGTCGGAAGACAGAAACAACACCAACAGACGACGTATATGTGATCAATGAAAGTGTGAAAGATCCTAGAAAGACATTATTCGTTTTGTTTCAGTTAATGTGTACAAGGGCGTACTTTCATTATGGCTGGACTGTCAATAAGTACTTGTCTTTTCTAGATTTGTCCTGGATATGACGATAACCTAATTGTGGCTACAAGGCCTCTGATAAAAATAAAACGGTTGATTTTGTAGGCATTGAACTACTTTTATCATCTGTCGTTGCCAAGTCCACCCAGGCCCAGCGCGGTAGTATTTGTTAGGGTTTAAACTATGGTCAAATAATGAACCCCGCAAAAAATCAACAGTACATTTTATGGCAAAATCACAATTTAACACTAGAATATAAGTATAAATATAAAACTGATTTCCAAAATTTAATTAAAAAACGTAACTAAAAAAAATAAAAAAATATTTGACTGTTTAATAATGGCATTGTTTAGAAAAAACAGCTAAATTTGGCATTAAATGTTTTAATAGCTCGTAAAACAAACCTAATCAAAGCAAACTTGTTCTTTTTTTTTTAAATATTACAATTTTAAAAAGGTATAGGACAAATCGATATTGTTTAACTTCGGTGATCGGACGGGAACCGGTGTATTCAACACGATATAAGCCTGGTCAGTACTTAAATGGGTGAGCATTTGGGAATACCAGGTGCTGTAAACGTAAGGACCAAGAATGGTCCACCGGTCCTCCAGGTTTGGGGGTTGGGTGCAGGGCTAACAACCCTGCCCCGTAAAAAACAGTTTGTTACAGAAACAGCAACAAAAAAGTTGCTGCCCTATGCACCATTGGGTGTGATGGATAAATGATGATGATAGGACAAATCGGAAATACTGATAGTTCTCAAATTAATTCTCATCGGTATCCAGAACATTGTGCCTACAGCTGATGCATGAATTGAGTATAAAAAATAAATCTGACTTGACGATAAAAATAATCTGACTAGGACCAAAATATGTCTGTGAGTACCTACCGAAAGTATTTTCGTAGGTTTTCACGAAGGTGATAGTCCAGGGAATGGAAGAGATGGTAATCTGGTGTCGCAATTTCCAAGGAATAAGTTTGATAACAGCGTCTGACAGCCAAATCGCTGTGTTGTATTCCTGACCACCTGCGCAACATGAATCTTTGTATTGTCAAAGTGGAACAGTACATCCTTGAGATTAATCAATACTGGCTTCTTCTGCTTCAGTGCCTGTTACATACATTCAAAGTGTTGCGAGGACAGATCCTCAGTGATGGCTTAGCCTATTGTTAGCAGTTCGTAGTGCACCACTTGCCGACTAGTTCACCAGATACAGAACATGGTCGTGCGTGAGTGTAGAGTTAGTTTTGTTGTTTGAGGTAAAAGAATCTATGGTGACAACCAATGTCTGACCCATCTGGGAGTGCCATACAGCACGCACGTTTCGTCCCTGGTAAGCACCCGATCAAATATGTTTACGTTGAGGTGTCGATATAGTAAAGAGAAAGAGGCTGTCATATTTTGCTGCTTGTTGGCTTACAACAGTGTGTGGAATACACATTTCCTGAACTTGTATCCCTTCTCTATGCACTAGAGGTAAAGTCTGACAGTTTCAACAGAAACCTGAAAACGTTCGGCAAACTCACCACAGGTTTGTTTGTTTTACTCTTTGATGGCCGCCCTCGGCCTAATCATGCAAAACGTGTAACTGGCAACTTCGGGCGTCATCAGAAAGGAACAGATCATTTGGAACTAACGGTACGTTCAGTCACAGCAATATAACCAAAAACATGACGCATTTGGCGACTTGATGCGGCTACAGACAAGCTCACCTCAAGGTCATGAAGCAGACAACCCTCAACAAGCTTCTTTGACACCGTCTTGTTGCCTCGCCGCTACTCGAGCTATGACTGCAACGCACAAGTATTGTTCAATAGAAAGACAACCCCACATTTTCTCGGTTCGTGATGCATTTGCGTATCAGTGATTTTTTATTCCTATACGATGTAAAAATTGGTCATGAATTTTTTGGCTACATCAGTTTCGCATTTTTTTTTCTTAAAAATTATATTTCTTTTGAAAGCAATAAATAAATCGAAGATTCAAAAATTATTTGAATGGTCCCTGAAACATTCATCAACTACTCACGTATATAACAGTCCTGGTTTGGTTTGTTTTGTTTGATTTACGGCGTAATGGTGCAGTGGATATCGGCTCGAGACGAGAAATCTTAGGGCCGAGTTCGCGTTTCAGTCGAATTTGTTGCATTCACTTACGCGCAAATACCCTTCAGTCAGTTAAGTGCCATACTTGATACACGCTTTGGGCAATCATGACTCGAAAGAGATATGACTGACAAGGGAGATTATCTTGCAGTAGGTTGCCATTGCTTTCTTCAGTAGACATGTTGCCAGCCAAGTCTATAGATCACAATCTGTCCTTTTATTTAACCCATAACTAGAGGGAGGAGACAGGGTATTTGTGCGTAAGTGAATGCAAGGAATTCAACTAGAATTCGAACTTGGCACCCCGATATATCACTCGGAGTCAATATCCACTGCACCACAACGTTAATACTCTTATGAAATTTTAATGACTGACTGATTGACTGACTGCATATCGACCTAAATGGGTTCGGGTGTGTAATAGGTGGAAGCTTGCTAAGAGCCACCAGGAATAGGGAGGTGTGGAAGGCCATGACCACCTACGTCCTGAAAGGATATGACACAGAGAAGAAAAAGAATGCCAAATATTGTATGAGCCACTCAGTGAGGGTTGAAATCACTCGTTAATAGTAATGGCTAACTTAGTTGATTTCACAATTTTTTATATTGACTGATGTTGGGTTATTCAATATCGAATTTTGCATATACAACTCAGTGAGGTTCAAACTGATCTAATTAGTCGACATTATCTCTTGTTAGGTTATTCAATGGAGCACCCAGTGAGGATCAAATTCACTCTTTAATTATAATGTATAATACATATATTATACCTCTGAATACACATTTTCCTCACGCATATGTATATGTGTATGTGTACGTGTATGTGTACGTGTATGTGTGTACATACATAAGTGTGAGATTGTCTGTATGCGTGTACATGTTTCACTAATTGCTGTTTCTTTTATCTATTTAATTGTATATGCATTTTTTTACCTTTCTTTTCAGCAATACGTCAATCAGCATTAGAATAAGTGCCGGGAAATTCTTTCAGCCATATTTTTAACTTTGGCATTTTTATCAGAGAATCTATTCTCTTAATTGATTTCACATTCGAATGTTCTTTTATCTTTCATCTGTTTGGTTACCATTTTTTAAATTTTTTCTTCCACATATTTAATTCCTACTGTCCTCCTTTTCTTTATTCGCTTAGGGGACTATGAAGACAGTTGATGTCAACAGATCCGATTTTTCGTTGACCTGGCAAAATCTTTTTAGTTCGGCGTCATCCCTCCAGACATTTATACAACATTAGAGTAAAAATTTTATTTATTTAATATTTCGTTGTAATTTCCTATCAAAACCTTCACCTTTTCTAACCTCTTTGCAAAGTTCTTCAGAACAGGTGCTCTAAAATAAATCGGCATGACCATCATATTTTTGATCAAATATTTCTTCAATTGTCGAGTAAGATACGTTTTATAATTTTATTTTTATTTTTTTTATTTATTTATTTATTTATTTATTTATTTTTTTTTTTTTTTGCTACTTTAGTTTATTTGAACTACCTGTTCTCTTTGTAAGATTCTCCAGAATTGCTCTGGCATGCAATGATTATGATCCCGGGTATCAATATTATATTCTATTTTTCAATGCACCGAAGGCATCCGAAATGTCTCTCAGATTTCTCGTTCGTTCGTGAACCAGAATTGCACTGGTGATACGCGCATTATAAAAATCCAGTATAAATTACAGGTACATAAAGACTCGATACCGATTACAAGTTTCCACCTGTAACCTATTAATTCCCACCATTTTATTTTTGGAACGGCAGTCATGAATCCGTACACAAGCGGTTTGCTGCTAGTGTAGATTCTTTATTATCCTAACGTCTTTTCCGAAAATGTCGAAGATGTCGAGCATCTTTATCAAATCCCTGTGTCGTATTATGTCAAACAATTTTGCGTAGTCAATAAAGCACTGATATGCAAAAATAGAAAGGTTCGTAAGGCAAGGATGTGTTTTCTCACCAGATCTTTTCAATCTGTACAGCGAAGCAATTATGAGAGAAATAAAAACCTTGCCAGGATTCGTCATTGGCGGCCACAATCTCAACAATATACGATACGCAGATGACACGGTGATGATAACAGACACAGAAAGGAAAATGCAGACCCTTCTACAGAAGGTAGTAAAAGAAAGTGAAAAGAAAGGGTTGAGCATAAACCTCAAGAAAACTGAATGTATGGTCACCAGCAAAAAGATGAGACCAATGTGCCAACTGCAAATTAGAGAATCTAAAATAAAACAAGCAAATAAAAATTCAAATACCCGGGAAGTGTTTTGATAGAGGATGAAAAATGCGACACGGAGATCCAAAGAAGCATTAGCATGGCCAAAGACGCATTTCAGAAGCTAACCAGAGTACTGAAAGACAGGAAAATCTCATTAGAAATAAAAAAAAATTTGCTGGATTGCTACGTGATATCTGTGCTTCTGTATGGCAGTGAATGCTGGATGAACTCATCAGAGATGAAGAGGAGAGGCTTGAAACAGCAGAAATGTGGTTTTACAGAAGGATGCTGAGGATACCATGGACAGAGCAACGATTGGTTGTTGGAGGGGATGCAAGCGAGAAGAAAACTGATAATAAATAACAGGAAGAGACAAATAAGGTTCCTGGGACACGTAATGAGGAAGGAAGGCCTGGAGAACTTTATACTCACAGGTCGAACAAATGGAAGAAAAGACAGGGGAAAGCAGCGCAAGACGTACTTGTTAGGTCTGGCAGGTGGGTGACGGAGCGGGGCTTAGATGAGATACCAAGAGATAAATTATTGAGAGCGACAAGGAACAGAGCCAAGTGGAAGTCCATGATCGCCTACGTCCTGAAGGGACACGGCACATGAAAAAGAAGTCATGAATGTGTTAACGATAAACAAACAAAAAAAAAGACGACTGGCAAAGAGACATTTAAAAAATATGTCCCCACAGAAAGAATATCGAACATATTTAATCAGGGAGCAATGTTCACGGCAATAAGGCAAATACTTGTGATCTGAGTCAAATACGAAGACGTTGAAGTGAAGTAGATTATGGAACACTGATCTTGTGATTATGAATAGAGGAAATGAAGCAATACGCCAATCAGTTAGTTGTCATACGTGATACACACTTCTACGATCATGTCTCTTTTGATCCATGACAGACAAGGCAGTATGGTTCCGCAGTAGGTCTTACTTTTTTATGGGGTAAACTGGTTACTAACCAAGGCTACAGAACTCAATCTGTCCTGATATTTTCTATTTTTCTATACAAATTAGTCACTTAAGTTACATCCATGATACACTTTTAGGCGATCATATCTTTTTTGATCGATGACTGACTAGGGAGAAAATCTTCTCGCTATAGGTTGCCATTTCTTTCTGCGGTAAACTGGTTTATTTTCAAACAAGGTCGAATAGACAAATTTCCCCTGCTATTCAATCTTTTTATCCATATCAGTTATTTAATACGTGATACACGCTTGAATGATCATGTCTATTTTTATCCCTGACTGACTAGGCAGAAAGTTTTCCAGAAATAGGTTGCTATTTCTTTTTATAGTACACTGGTCGCCAATCAAGGCTATAGAACTCAATCTGTCCTGCTATTCAACCTATAGCTAGAGGCAGAGCAGATGGGTTCATACCTTTTCTAAGGGTATTTGTGCCTTAGTGAATGTAATGAATTCAACTGGAATCTGCTCCGATGAACTTAGCTCATTGGTGTCCCCTATATATAAATTTACTCGAGCCACAAGATTAGCAACTAGGTCCCACCCTTTTACTGTGAAACCAATAAATTATAAACGCAAATTCTACTCCAGCAGCTTCTTTTCTTGCACTTCCCACCTGTGGAATTCTCTTCCATTTACTTGCTTCCCCGACAGCTACAATCTCCAAGAATTTAGATGTAAAGTCAATAGTCATCTCCTATCTCACTAACCTGCATCCTCTCTCTCATGATCCTTTCTCCGTCCATCCACTCTCATCAGTATTCTCATCATTCTCTTACCCACTTCCTGACACCCCCTATAACTTATCACTCTTTCTCATGACTTTCCTCCCATGTAAACCCCTGCAAAACAGTGGCAGTAAAATGACTTGCTTGGGGCGATTCGATTATAAAATAATTCCCTTCCATTTACTTGCTTCCCCGACAGCTACAATCTCCAAGAATTTAAATATAAAGTCAATAGTCATCTCCTATCTCACTAACCTGCATCCTCTCTTTCTCATGCTCCTTTTTCCGTCCACTCCACTCTCATCAGTATTCCCATACTTCCCTTATCCACTTCCTGATACTCCCTATAACTTGTCACTCTTTCTCATGACTTTGTTCCTGCGTAACCCCCTGCAAAACAGTGGCAGTAAAATGCCTTGATTGGGGAGATATTATTATTTAAAAAATTCTATACATTTATATTCCAGAGAATGTAAATAAATCTAAAAGACATGCATGTGTAGCTAATCAGTATTTTGTGGACTGACTGATTCGTTTTCCACGGCTTATCAACAGACAAGAAATTATTATGTAAATATAAAATGGGGGATCAATTTTATATTACAATCAATATATAAATTGATCCCTCAATTTATCGTCACAGTCATCCTTTTCTTATCCACTTCCTGACGACTGCTATAACCTCTCACTCTTTCTCATAACTTTCCTACTATGTAACCCACTGCACAACAGTGGCAGTAAAATGCCTTGCTTGGGGCAATATGATTATAAAAAAAACAAAACAAAAAAAATTGGAACTCGTCTCTCCAATTTCCCATTTCTAGACGATATCCATGACACCACAATAAGAGCATCTCTAAAGTGAAGGAACATTACATTTAACATGAAGTATTTATAATACAAAGAGCAGCTTGCTGATGAATGTTCTTCGGTGTTAATCGAAACTCCACCACGTTGGTGTATTTTAGCTTGAAAAAATATCTAAATGTGTCCGAAAACGAAGGTAGATTGGCTGTTTTGAACTTCTTATTCGAGCTGGACTTCCTTTTCAAATGAGCTGTGTGGTCATTTTTGTAATTAGTAAGTCTACCTACTGATGAAAATTTAATGGTGACTTTGCTATATCCTCGCAACCATCCAAAACTCCCATTCCTCGGACGGCAGTTCTCGTGACTATTCAAATCCAGTAGAATTCTTTCGACTCACTCTTGACAATAAAAGATATCTAGTCGAATAGATAATGAATTAGATCTGGGTTCCCACGCCTTTCGCTTTGGGGCTCATGAT
Source organism: Ascarosepion bandense (assembly GCA_037127315.1). NCBI lineage: Eukaryota > Metazoa > Mollusca > Cephalopoda > Sepiida > Sepiidae > Ascarosepion > Ascarosepion bandense. The sequence continues at coordinate 305,682 of JBBBDQ010000414.1, forward strand.
CGATGATTTCTAATTAGCTCAATTCCACCTCCTTTAGACAATTAACCACCCTTCTATCACTAATTAAACTTCCTGTTCTTCAACCATGACGGTTCCGGGTGGACTTCAAAAACTATTTTCTAAATAAGAGTTTGGCAGGCAAAGGGCTTTTCACTAATCACTTAATTCAAACGAGCAAATCTCCCGCAAATGACGAATCACCGTGTCTGCCAGGAACGAGAAAGCGAAGAGTATCGTTCGAATTCCAGTTGAATTCGGTGGATTCACTTACGAGCAAATACCCTTGGGAAAGTTATAAATAACAGGACAGATTGGGTTTTGTAGCTTTGGTTGGAAACCAGTCTCTCACATAAAATAATGGCAACCTACTTCGCAAAAATGTTTTCTCCAGTAAGTTATGTCTCTTTCGAAAGTCGTGTGTCACATATGACACTTAACTGACTGGTCACTACTTATTTTTTAATTTTTTTTTTAATCGTATCACCCCGAGCAAGGCGGTAATGCCACTGATGTGCAGAGGGCTACATAAGTGTAAAAAGATTAATTAGAAGTGAGTAAAGAGGAAGACGAACTAGTTAGAAAAGAGCAAGAGAAGGATGAGAATACAGGTTTGATGACAGTTTCAAAGGTGGAGAGAAAGGAAAGGATATACGGGGTGGGGAAAGAACTAGAGTCAAGTGATTAATAGATGAGTATTGACCTTGCATTTAAAATTCTGGAGGTTCTAGGAGCGAGTTCCACAGGAGGGAAGTGCGAGAGAAGAAGCTGCAGGAGTAGAATTGTCGTCTGCATTTGGCTAACCTAACTGTGAATGGGTTGTATCCAGTTGCCAATCTGGTTGCACAAGTAAACACCTGTTGAGGAGGCACCAGTGACTTAAGTTCGTTCGAGCAGAAGCCATGAAAGTATTTATAGAACAGACAAAGGGAGGCCACATTTCGTCGGTGGGGAAGTGGCTGTAGTCGAGCCGCCAAGTCAGTACCTATCACATTACTGATACTCCTTTGGAGCCTGTCGAGAATACTGAGATGAACGGCAGGGGTGCCTGAAAATATATGGCAGCAGTATTCCATGCACGAACGAATGGTTGATTTGTATATATGCAGAATGGATTCAGGCGGAAAAACATCCTGGCCCGACACAGTGACCCAAACTTCTTAGCAGTGGATTTAGCTATGGACTCGATGTAGTAGTTCCATTTGAGATCAGAAGAGAGGGTAAGGCCGAAGAGGCGCAGTGTATTGCTCTCAGGGAGAATCGCTTGGGTTATTAAAATATCCCGTTTGATATAAGTTTTCACGAATGAGTTCGTGACAAAAATCCTTATTATATACTTTACAAGCAAACATATTTTTATTGGAAGCGTTAAGAAAATGGATTAAACATAATTCTCTTCAACATCTCCGTGACCGGGTAAGGCTTTAGGGTAGCAGCGCAGTTGAGTAGCAACCAGACGAAACCCCTCTAAATATGTAAGTTAAAAGCCGAATAGATATTAATTTATGCGTAACGTGCTTTGTGAAAATATACTTGGCGGAACCTATCCCTCTTCAGGTCAAACCAAAACGAATTTCCCAAATTTAGAAGCTCGCAGTATCGATTCCATCGCAGGTAATTTTAACCGCACGCTGCTGATTTAATCCCTCGGCGCAGCCATACCGTGTCAACATCACAATACTTGCATATATATGTGAACCCCGTCTACTCACCATCGTGCTACATGGCTGTTGACCCCTATTAGAAGTTTCATCCACTGCTCTTGTTTTTTTTTTTTAGTCTCTCTCACCACCAGTAACTAGTAGCGGATCAGGTTTGACTCCGCCATACAACAGGTTGTACTGGGTCACATAAATCCTAATAGGGGATCCACTTTGACTCGTCCATACAACAGGTTGTACTGGGTCACATAAATCCTAATAGGGATCCAATTTGACTCGGCCATACAACAGGTTGTACTGGGTTACATAAATCCTAATAGGGGGATTCAATTTGACTTGGCCATACAACAGGTTGTACTGGGTCACATAAAGCCTAGAAAACACAACTGTGTACAATCAAAGACAACATCCTTTTGGCCCGCTATCGCGTATATTGCATAAACCTTTTACGTGGTTTAAACAAAAGTTCGATCTTATGCTCGAGTTTTGCGTGTTATAGGAGGCTAATAATTTTATATAGGTTGATTGAACAAAGGGTGTGCACTGTGGTGCAGTGGATATCGACCTGGAACGAAATATCGGGGTCCGAGTTCGAATTCCAGTTGAATTCTTCGCATTCACTTGCACACGAATGTCATTGGGAAAGATATTAATCCGTCTCTTCTCTCCAGTTATGGGTTAAATAACAAGACAGGTTGGGTTCTGTAGCCTTAGTCGGCAACAAGTCTACGGCAGAAATCAACGGCAACCTACTGCGGGATAATCTTCTGCCCAGTCACTAATGTCTCTTTCAAGACATGATCACCCAAGCGTGTATCACGTATGGCACTTAACTGAATCGAACAAAATCCCTGTTGGTTTTTCGAGCCGCAAGGGATACGGGAATATAAATCGAAATGTGGGTGATGGTCTCGATGAAAGCAGCGAAAATAATAAGTTGTAAGAAAGCTTCATTGACAAACGGTGAAATCACAACAAAAAAATCTAATAGGAAATGGGGCGCATTCCGGAAGTTTTGAGACATTTTTAGAGAAGCAGTTAGAACTGCCTTCCTAAATGATTGTCATTTTAGTATATCATTACGGTCAATCAGTCAAATAATCTGAACTGCCATCGTTTATTATTCCACACGAAAGGAGACAACTACAGCAGTTCCTTCTTATCAGGCTTACGGCCTATCACGTTGAATACACCGGTTCTCGCTCAATCGCCGAAGTTAAGAAACGTTGAGCCTGGTCAGTACTTAGATGGGTGACTGCTTGGGAATACCAGGTGCTGTAAGTGTATAGTGACGGATGTGCGTTGTGGTGCAGTGGATATCGGCTCGGAAAGAGAAATCGGTGAGCCGAGTTCGAATTCCAGTTGAATACCCTGCATTCACTTAAGCACTGGTACCTTTCGGAAAGGTATTAATCAGTCCCTTCTCTCCAGTTATGGGTGAAATAAAAAGTGTAGGACTTGGGGGCCCTGCCTCTTAAAAACAAATCCCAATGAATCTTGATACTCGGAAAGAAAAATGTATTACTAGACACAAAACGTATATGAACAACAATAAATTGTTGAAAGAAAAAGGTATTAGCAGCAATAAATAAATATATTTTAGTTGGCAATAAATGACCCGCCGAGGTGTTGATTTGCCATAAAAACAAAACAACCAAACAACCAAAATCCTTCTTATCACAGCGAAATAATTTGCAGAATGAAGTTCGGACGTGAAGACGTAACTCGCTATGCAATAAATTCTTTTGCTGATAGAAATAGACATCAAAATGGTCACTTCTTCTTTTTCTATGTGCCCTGTCCCTTCAGGACGTAGGCGATTATGGTTCTTCACGTCTTCCTATCCCTTGTGGATCTTAGTATGTTTGCTCCTGGCAACCCCCGTTCCGTCATCCACCTGATCAGGCCCTGCAACTATGTTATCCGCTGCCTTCCTCTGTCTTTCCTTCCTTCTATCTGACCAGTCTGTATCAGGTTCTCCAGGCTCTCCTTCCTCATTGCGTGTCCTAGGAACTTCAGTTGTTTCTTCCTGATGATCAGTATCAATTTCCTTTTTGTTGCCATTCTTTCCAACACCTCATCGATTCTTGCATGCTCAGTCCACGATATCCGCAGCATCCTTCTGTAGAACCACATTTTTGCTACTTCCAGTTTTGTCTTCATTTTCGATGATATTGTCCAGCATTCACTGCCGTATTGAAGAACTGACATCATATAGCAATCCAGCACTCTTTTCTTTGTTTCTATTGAGATTTTCCTGTGTGTTAGTATTTTACTCATCTTCTGGAATGCGTCCTTTGCCATGCCAATTCGCCTTCGGATCTCCGTGTCGCACTATCCATCTCCTGTTAGAACACTTCCTAGGTATTTAAATTTTTGTACTTGCTTGATTCTGGTATCTCCCACCTGTATTTGGCATTTTGGGTTGTATCTTTTGCTGATGACCATGCACTCAGTTTTCTTAAAGTTTATTTGTAGTCCCTTTTTGTTACTCTCCACTGCTACCTTCTGTATGAGGTCTTGTAGTTTCTTTTCCGTGTCCGCAATCAGCACTGTATCGTCCGCGTACCTTATGTTGTTCAGGTTGTGGCCTCCAATAAGAAATCCTGGCGTGTCATCTAGGGTCCTCAAAATATTCTCGCTGAATAGGTTGAACAGATCTGGTGAAAAGACACATCCTTGTCTTACGCCTTTTTCTATCTTTGTATATATACTGAGATCGTTACCTGTATGTATACAGACCGTTTGCTGCCAGTAGAGATTCTTGATTATTCTTATGTCTTTCCCGAAAATGTCGAGGTTGCCTAGCATCTCCATCAATACTTTGTGCCGTATCTTGTCGAATGCCTTCGCATAGTCAATGAAGGCATAGGTACAAGTCTTTCTTCATTTGTATTGCCCTTTCGGAGAGCATCCTAATCATGAATATGGCGTTCCTTGTTCCAGTGTCTTTGACGAACTCGCACTGTTCCTGTCCTATCTCTGGCCTGATTCTGCTTCTCGCTCTATTCATCAGGATTCTGACAATGAAATTTGTAATGTGACTCATTAAGCTGATAGTTCTGTGTAGTTCACAATCGTTTGCACCTGGTTTCTTCGGCAGTGTTATAAATATCGACTTGCATAGGTCGTCTGGTATTATTCCGCTCACTAACTCTCCCTAAAGTCTGGTTCATTTACCCTAGATGACTTTTGGTCGTTCACCAAGCTGAAAGAGAACATCATGAGCATATTCGTTTAAAATACATTAAGAACTTGAAGAAGGCTGTGAAAAAGGTCTTGGACAACTTCACTTTGGAGTCTTCCAAGACATTCTTTACGAAGTGTTTGAACCGCTGCAGCAAGTGCACCGAAGTCAGAGGAGGAAGATTAGGGATCAGTGTTTGCAATTCTTTAAAATTAATGTCTCTCTTGAAGAAGTCTATGGAACGCACCTTATATGTTAAATCCTTAAGTCATAACACGAAAGTTAGAGGGAAAAATAGAACCATCTAAACCCAGGCAGCTAAAAGCGTGGTCAGTGGAAATTCCACTATCAACTTGTAGAAAATAAATGTAAAACGAAGTATTTAATTCATCAACTGAATCTACCAAACTTGTTGATTTCTCTTGAGAGTATGTAGTTTTTAAATTCAAAAACTTTTACAATATATTAAATCAAATGGGAGTAGGGGATCCTGGTATACTCCGAGGAACTTTTGTTACCCCACTACTCTCAATGGTATTTTACTCCTGATGTATACGATGTGCGCTGTGGTGCAATGGTTATCGGCTCGTAATGATAAATCAGAGATCCGTTCGAATTTTAGTTGAATTCGTTGCATTCAGTTACAATAAAATCCCCATGGGAAATTTAATAATCCATCTCTTCTCCCTCCAGTTATGTGTTGAATAGCAGAACAGATTGGATTCTCTAGCCTTGGTTGGAAACCAGTATATCGCAGAAAGTGATGGCAACCTGCTGCTAGAATATCTGCCTAGTCAATCATAGATCGAAAGAGACATGATCGTCCAAGTGTGTATTACGTATGGCACTTAGCTGACTCTTATACATATATTTAGTTTCCTGGTACGATGTTTCTGACTGAAATAGTAGTTCACATGCTTTAATTGTTGCTTAAGTAAATGTGCATTTCACCCAATTAGAGGTCGTGAGATTTGGTACCGATGCGCTGATTAAATTTCCGAACGCTGTCATGAATAATGTTAATGGGTGACCAACAGACAGACAGCATAATTATCTGTTCATTTTTGGAAAGTGTTTGAGTTTTTTATTATGACCAGTCCACTATGATACTTACTTACAATTGCCATAAAAGGCATATTTTTTATCAGAAGTAACTACTCTATCAAGAAATTTATCATTCAAATTGCATAGAAGTAGCATGAAAGACATTCGTAAACACACAAAGGTCGAACTCCTTGGCTTTTGCTGAATTCCTGAAGAACTCATTTTACGAGTTTCTTGACATTTTTCTTGAAATGGTCCGATATTGTTGAAATTCTGACACATTATCTAAAATATTTTTCTGACACACTGACGTTCGACTAATGTTTCAGATGTTGATCCTCAATTGAAGATGAGTGTCTTTTATCACCTTGATCTTCGAGACGCATATCCCCACTGTGGAACTTCAGAAGTCGGCGCGGAACTCTCCAATCACAAGTGTATCCTCCATCGAATGGTAGTGTTGTTTGCAATTTGTGTTGAATTATTGAACCAAATTTGAACTTGTAATTTAAACACATTTTTTCTTTTTTCGGCTAAATTCTGAAATATTATACATACAATATACACACTACCGGCCATAATTATTAGGCCACCCCAGTATTTTTAATGATGTATTTCATACTATTTTTAGTATTTATTGCCAAGTAAATAATTTTAAATAAAAATGGAATGGTTCTTTTGTTATTATTACTTTGCAAAGTTTTACAAAGCAGTCAGGAAGCCTTTGCTTCGGCCAGCTAATAAGAAGAAGGAGAGACTAGAATGGGGAGGAGAGCACAAAAACTGGACACCAGAACAGTTCATTTGATGCACGTTTTAATGTGCAGTATTAACATAAAAACATTCTATTTTCATTTAGAATTATCCACTTGGCAATAAATACTAAAAATAGTATGAAATACATAATTTTCTTTTAAAAAAACTGAGGTGGCCTAATAATTATGGTCGGTAGTTTATATATATATATATATATATATATATATATATATATATATAAGATCCAAGTATAGGGTATCTATAGATGGAATGATATTCCGTATCCAAAGAATCACTGTTCTTAAAAAGTGCTCACTACGATGTAGAACTAATAATATTAACCTTTTAAAATCCTTCAACTTGAAATGAACCACATCACTTGACAAGACACAAGTATCGAAACAAAATAGCTAGTTTTTTAGTGATATGATAACATATTCAGGTTATAATGTCTGAATAGATATATATATACTATAGTCATCCGCAGATAGATCTGTTTCGCTGTATCACAGCTCATATATATATATATATGTATATATATAATTACCAAATAAATCACTTTAATTATTAGTATTGTGCAATATCTTTTTATAACTGTTATAATTATATATTAGAACAGGTTTAAAAGGTTTATTTTAAAATCTTACATTATTTTTCAAATAATCTAATAAATATTTATAATCGCGCGAGAATTTATATTACCATATATTTATTAAACAACTAAAAATAGAACCTACAGAAGTACGCAAACATCCCGAATATTTAATTGAAGAGAATATTTAATTGAAGAGAAATTTAAAATTCAAATTAACCACTTAAAATTTACAAAGAGGAGTTTATTGAAAAATTGAATGCCATAAAAATATTATACACTGAAAATAAGAAAGTCAAACGGCTGGAAGGTAGCACATCAAGTTGATGAATGATGAGTCAAAGAGAGTAAAAAACTACGCCTCCTTGGCCTCACACTCTCAGCGGACCTCAAGTGGAAAGACTATATCGAATCTATTGCTAAGTCCGCTGCTATGAAGGTCGGTTCCCTGTGCAGGGCCCGGAAGTTTTTCCCGTCTGATTCTATCCTACACATATATAAATCTACCATCCGCCCGTGTATTGAATACTGCTGCCACATCTGGTCGGGTGCCCCTGCTATTCTCCTCGGGGTTGTTAACAAAATACAACGGAGAATCTGTAATGTGATCGATACCGACTTGGCAGCCCGGCTGCAGTCATTCTCTCACCGGCGTGACGTGGCTTCTCTGTGCCTCTTCTATAAATACTTTCACGGCTTCTGCTCTGATGAACTTAGATCACTCGTGCCCCCTAGGTACGAATTTGCACGAGATACTAGTTTAGCAACTAACTCCCACCCTTTTACAGTTAAACCGATAAAATGTAACCGCAATTTCTACTCCAACAGCTCCTTTTCTCGCACTTCCCTCCTGTGAAATTCTCTTCCACATGATTACTTCCCCGACAGCTACAATCTCCAGGAGTTTAAATGTAAGGTCAATAGACACCTTCTAAAACACTAACTCGCATCTATTCTCTCAAACACTCTTCCCAACTGCATCCTTACATGTCTATCACTCTCCTTCTGATATTTCCTATATCTAACCACTCTTTCTCATAACTTTCCTCTATGTAACCCACTGCGCAATAGTGGCAATAGAATGCCTTGCTTGGGGTGAAATGATTAAAAAAAGTAACCCCTTGTCTATCGGGAAGTTATACAAAACACTGTAAATTTCAGCGGCTGCGTGAGATTTTACTAAATCGCTAAATATATGTCCTCCTATATGCCAACAAATGCTGAACGATCTCCTCAAAATGAAAGATAGACTCGGAGCAACAAAAATGTGGTTCTACAGAAGGATGATGAGGATACCATAGACCGAACAGGCGAGCAACGATGAGGTTTTGGGGGAATATAAACGAAAAGGAAACTTATACTAGGCATCAGGGAAAAGTCATCTGAGGTTTTTGGACACGTAATGAGTAAAGAGGGCTTGGAGAACCTAATACTCACAGGACATATAGAGGGAAAGAGAGACAGGGGAAAGTTGCGTGAAACCTACTTGATGGGCTTGAGCAGGTGGATAGCGGAGAGGGTTTTGAGAAAAATATTAAGCGTGAGAAGGAATAGGGGAAAGTGAAAATCCATAATTACCTACGCCCTAAAAGGACACGGCACATAAAGAAAAAAATCATCTAAAAGACTCCTTCCTGCTTTCTATCATCATGACAGATACTAACCTCATTAGAAAATTATTCCTTGCGCCTTCTAGCGCTAAAGGTCTCAGCTGACATGGGGTGGAAATATTATATCTAAACATATTTATAAATGGAAATTTGTCTGTGTGTGTGTGTGTGTGTGTGTGTGTGTGTGTGTGTGTGTGTGTCCGTTGCCTATAGACTCCGAAACGATTTTCTTGAAAATTTACATAGTTGTACTATAAACGTCTGCGTTAGTTAGGTTTTGTGTAGAGGTACCCCCGATAAATATCGAAAATCGATAATCCAAAAAATCGATTTATAGAAGGGGTGGTCCGACTTTAATCAAATTTGATACACTTATAGACAAAGACATAAAAACGATATTCAGAAGTTTCAAGGTTGCAGTTCTTACAATAGTTCAGAAAATCGATAATATATATATATATATATATATATATATATATATATATATATATATATATATAAAAGGCAATATGTATGTCTGTATTTTTTTTCACCCCTTTTATTTTAGTTTTTGCTTCGGGTTTGGCTCTAAGTAGGTATAATTGTAGGTCTTTGATACTATTTACTCAGAGGACTTATTTAGCATTGTTTACGACCAAAAACTTATTTGATATCGATCCCAGGAAATCAAAATGTGACTCAGATCCATTCATTTTTCTTTCAGTCTACGGTTTCGCTTTAACTGGAAACAACTATTGCTTTTTCTTCTTTCGTGGCAACGTCCAAAAAGTCTGAGCTCCAGGACCATGGATTAGTTTTAAAGCCTTCATTATAACGTCGGGCTATACTGCTAGTTGAATATATTGCTAAGAAAGTTGGTTCACTGAATTGTGTTAGACTTTTTTTTATATCCAGAATCTATCTTATATATCTATAAGTCTTTCTTTCGTCCATACTTTAAATATAGCTGCCACACACAGTACTGTGCAAAAGTATTAAAACAAGAATTACTTCATCTTTTATGAGGCATATTGACAGAAAATAAACAATTTAATTAAAGCAATTTTATTTGATTTTCTCAACAAATGCTTTAAAAAGAAAAAAATACTTGTTACAAAATAAATTTGATATTTAGTATAATAATCTTTTGCTTTGATCACAGCCTTCATTCTGTCAGGCATTGACATCACAAGCTTCTGCAATGTATCAAATGGTATCTCCTGCCAAGCAGCTTGTATTTATTCCCAAAGTTTGTCTTGTGAAGTAACATTAGATTCATCAATTTTTTTAATCCAAAATATCTCTTAGATGTTCAATAGAGTAGTTTCAAAATAACTTGTTTAATAGAAAATAGGAAAAATGAAATATAACTTCTTTTTAATACATTTCTTTTATACCTAGTTTTAAATAATCAATATTATCAATTTACTTGGCTTTTCACCCTGTATTTGAATTTCAATGAAGTTTTTAGGAAAATCAACACTGTCCCAATACTTTTGCACACTACCGGTAGTGTGCAAAAGTGTTAGGACAAGGGTAATTTTAAACTTTATTTTGATGTCTCAAAAGATAAAATAGTTATTGTCCTAATACTTTTGCACAGTACTATATATATATATATATATATATATATATATATATATATATATATATATATATATAAGGAACACCAGACCAGATATATTAGCAATATTCAATGTACGGACGAATGATAAATTTATAAATGTGCGATTAGTTCATTCTGTAATTCATATATGGGAATTTATGATTAACGAGACAAAATTAATACTTAGAATTTATTCATTAATAAATGTCTGTTTTTATCAATAATATTCTTCCAGTAATAATTCACAAGCTCCATAAGTCTTTATCAACATAGAAACAATCATTTCTAACTCAAATGTTATAATATCTTGTCAATCAAGACGATTTTGTAAACAGTTATAAACCTTACAAACGCATTTAACTCATCTGACAATTCAGGTAGTGTAATACATGTTGAATAGGATTGAGATCAGGGCTTTGTGGGGGCCAGTTCAAATTCCGAAGCCTTCCTTCCTTTTCGTTTTTAGTTAAATAATTCTGTATTTGAATTTCAGTGAGGTTTTTGGGAAAATCACCCCCGTCCTAATACATTTTCACACTACCGGTAGTGGGCGAAAATGTTAGGACAGGGGTGATTTTAAACATTATTTTGATGCCTCATAAAAGATAAAATAGTTCTTGTCCTAATACTTTTGCATACTGCTGTATAGTCCGGTGTCCGTGATAGTTACCTGACCTCCTTAATAAAATCCAAAGAAGAATCAGCAATATTTGTACTCACAAATGTCGTGTCACGAAATTTTACCTATGAGAAATATAACTTCTTCCGTTGTGACTTTCAGATATTTGTAGTTGAATAGAGGGAAATAATAATAAAAAAGACATTCGAAAAAAAAGGTAAACATCTGGTCGGATTATTCGACTATTCCCAAAAAAACAAAAAAGGATTTGCTTTTTAATCGATCCCAATCTCGACTACAATCGCTTTGTCACCAACCTGACGTGACATCCCTCTGTCTCTTCTAAAAATATTTCCATGGCAACTACTCTGACGAGATTTTTTCTCTGTACCGACGAAATTAATTTCGTTTCTAGATTGGCATTTAGGTCCCACTCTTTTACCGTTGAAATAGGTAACCGGCACTTCTACTTCAATAGTCTCTTTTCTCGCACTTTCTGCCTGAGGAACTACAATCTCCAAAAATTTAAAGGCAGCGTTAATTGCTCTTTGCTTCTTCTTCCATGTACCCTGTCTCTTCTGGACGTAGGCGATCATTGCTTTCCATGTCTCCCTATCCCAGGTGGCTCTTAGCACGTCTTCTCCTGCCGCACCATGCAACCCTCGTTCCACCATCCACCTGAGTAGGTCCTTCAAATATGTTATCCGCTGCTTTCCCCTGTCCCCTTTTCCCTCTATCTGGTCTGTTAGTATCAGGCTCTCCAAGACTTCTTTCCTCATTGCATGTCCCAGGAATATCAGCTGTCTCTTCCTGATGCTCAGTATTAATTTCCTTTTCGTTTCCATCATTTCCTCATCATTGCTCACATGCTCGATTCATGATATTCGCAGCATCCTTCTGTAGAACCAAATTTCAGTTGCTTTAAGTTTTTCCTTCATCTTTGATGATATTGACCAGCATTCACTGCGATATTGAAGAACTGACAACACATAGCAGTCCAGTACTCTCTTCTTTGTTTCTATCAAAATTGTCCTGTTTTTTAATACTTTATTCAACTGAAATGCTTCCTTCTCCATGCCAATGCGCCTTCGGATCTCTGTGTCCCACTTTCCGTCTTTTGTTATAACACCTCCCAGGTATTTAAATTTTTGTACCTGCTTGATTCTAGCATCTCCGACTTGTATTTGGCATATTGGGCTGCCCTTTTCGCTGATGACCATGCATTCGGTTTTCTTGCAGTTTATTTGTAGTCCTTTCTTTTCACTCTCTTCAGCTACCTTCTGTAGGAGGTCTTGTAGTTCCCTTCCTGTGTCTGCTATCAGCACTGTATCATCTGCGTAGATTAGGTTGTTTAAATTGTGGCCTCCGATGACAAATCCAGGCATAACTTCTAGGGTCCTAAAAATATTCTCCTTGAATTCCGTAGTTTTTATTCTTTCCTCAATACTCTACCCAGTCTTTTCTCTCACTGTAAACCTCTGCACATTAGTTAAGGAATCAAGAGATATCAAAAATCGATCGATTTAACAACTGAAACATTGTATGCGATGATTGTCTGTTTGTTTTTGAGGCTTAACGATCAATCCTTATGGGATCATTTAAGGTCATAACCAGTGATTTTTGGGTAAGGTTATTTTATTTTTACAACATTTTTCTTTTCACGATTCATTGGGATTTGTTTTTAAGAGCATGGTCCCCAACTCCTACTCTTTAATTAAATTCTTTATTTTCTGTCAATTTACTGGGGGGAATGGACGGATTAATACCTTTCTCAAGGGTACCAGCGCTTAAGTGAATGCAGGGTATTCAACTAGAATTCGAACTCGGCTCACCGATTTCTCTTTCTGAGCCGATATCCACTGCACCATAACGCACATCCGTCACTATACGCTTACAGCACCTGGTATTCCCAAGCGGTCACCCATCTAAGTGCTGACCAGGCTCAACGTTGCTTAACTTCGGTGATCGAGCGAGAACCGGTGTATTCAACGTGATAGGCCGTAAGCCTGTATGCGATGAGGTAGTACTTAAATTATTTATATTGTTCGCAGTGTTGTCCTCATTTTTGTTGTCAAATTCACAAGGTTTCAGCCGTTCTACATTCCGACTATCTTCAGGAGATTGGTTGATTGGCACGTACAACGAGCAAAAGGTCGGGTCGTGAATATGGCAATAAAGATGAAGACAAAATTCCCAACAAAATAAAGAATATAGATACTAACTCATCTCAGAAGTATATATGTATATATATATATATATATATAATTTTTTTTTTCATCAGTCAACCTTTGATGTCTCTCGATCTTCATGGAATTTGTAAATTAATCATTTATTGATCTAGATTTCTCTCGTTCTGTAGTCTATATCTCGGGATATCTCGTCTTGTTTTCTTTTTAAAACCTGCTCAGTTATTTCTCTGGTTTCACTGATGTTGATACTGAAATTAAAATGCCAATAAGTTCATGAACCGACGGTTAGGTTAAGTCTTAAATTTAATGTCTTTTTTTCTTCATTATTGCTGTCCCTGTCAAATTAATATTCCAGAAGTTTCTTTCATAATTTGTTTTTCTTTCCTCTTTTCTTTGGTTTCTTTATGTCCTTTTTTTTTCTTCCATTTCTTTTTATGCCTTTTTTCTTCTCTTCTCTTTGATCTTTTATGTTTTTTTCTTTTCATCTCTCTTCTTTTTCGGGTCCTGGGCATGACGGTAAACTGCATCGGGCAGCAAGGCCTCTGATTGGGAGGTTGTTAGGAGCAAGGAACAACCTCTTAATTGCTGTTGTTCTCAGGCCCACCCTGACCCGGAGTGGTAGCACCTGTTAGGGTCCAAGCTATGGGCAATAGTTTACCCCCAAACAAAATAAACCCCCAATGCAATCTTAACCTTTCTTAAAAAAGTTAAACTATACAAAAATATAAATATCTGATGATCAAAAAGGGACCTTTGACACGTACCAGATGAAAAGTTTGAAAACAACACAAGTATGAAAGCAATGGGTAGTTTTAAAAAAGCAAGACAACGCTGAAAGCGAAAGAAAAAGTTCTAAATCAATTCAACCTCATAAAAAAAATTTCTTTTGACCTTAAATGATCTCATAAAGATTGATAGGTTGTTAAGCATTAAACACACTGTTGTGGATTCTGGGTGAGGAACTGCACAAAATAAAGAACAACAAAACTTATTTGACATAGAAAGATAGGTTATATAAAACGTAAAGATACAAACTGGAACGCAGGTTAGTAATCCAGGAATACGATTATTAAGGAATATATATATATACAAGTCCTTGAAGTGAAGCCGTGCTGGAATTAGTATATCCGTGTAATACTATTCTGGCTGAGTGGAGCTCACAGCTACTATGACTACTGACGCGGTATTCTCTGTGTCACTTCGGTAACTTACGGACCGCTTACAGTACTCTCCAATAACTCTACTGTTCTCTTTATGGCAGGAGTATATGTATACTCAATTCGAGTCCATTATCATAGAAAAAGGGGAGATCCCACAGCACAAGCAAACAAACTCTTTTTTCCTTTTTTTTTCTTTTTCCTCTTCTCTCTTTTCTTCTTTCTTCTACAAAGGACTTAAAACGCGAACAAATTCACAAACCATCGATTTCATCCACGTGGTTAATGTCCCACAGAGCAACCCTGAGGCTTAAACCTGTAGTCTCAAGATTAACATATTTTTTTTATTGCCTGCTTGTGAGGCTCAGATTTCAAAAGCTTTTCTACTCCCTGGAGAGATTAATATTGTTTTATAAAGTTTTCTATATTACATTTAATCTGAAGCCAGCAACATCCACTCTTTTATTTCATTCATGCATTTATTATTGCTTCAGCAGCGATGAAACCTAAATTAGCAAACAAACGGAGTAGGAGGTAAAATATATAACAAAAAATAAAAATAAAAAAAAATTAAAATTAAAATTAAAAAAAACACCGGTAATATGCAGAAAACAGGAAGAACCGAAATATTGAATTTAAAAAGAGCGTTTAATTCGGTGAAACTGGCGCATTGTACGCGTATAATCATTGTCATCTGCCAATATAATCAAAAATGCAATTTGATGTCCTTTTTGAAGACATCTAAAACCGTGATACGATCTGCTGAAAGAGGGAGAGCGTTCCACTAATTCACTACCCATCGTGAAATAGTATGAACGTCTGCACAGACGATAGAGCATCGGTTGAATATTTAATGGATGTCCGCCGGTGGGATTATACTGACTATTGTACAAAGAAGATCAATTGAGAAAAGGCTGGTCGGGAGAGTGTGACGTCATATCCTTTTTGGAAGCAGATATTATTTCTGATTGGTACGTTGAAATATAGGATGTTTAAAAAGTGTGTCACATTCTAAAAACTCTTCTATCCCTAGTGGGGTCGTGAAGTCTAAAATGACAGTTACATATATATTGATGTACATACTATTGAGTATCTGACATTAAGAGATAATAAAACAAAACAAAATAACCCAAATCGTTGAGCGTAACGGGAGGGGTATATATATGTATGTATTAGTCATCCTCCTACAAGCCTGTTTCGCTGTATCACAGATCAATAGTGGGGCTAGACACATCCACTCGCTTGTGGGCGGAATCGAAACTCTATAAATTTGGTGCCAGTCGGAGTCGCTACCCTCTAAGCCATAGGCGCATGGTATTAGAGAAATTTTAAGGTGTTGTATATATCAGTGTATACACACGCCAGTAACCGAAAGAAGTCGATTCATTTATGAAGAGTATTGCTTATGTCGCATATATATATATATATATATATATATATATATATATATATATGTGTGTGTGTGTGTGTGTGTGTGTGTGTGTATGTGTGTGTGTGTGTGTACAAACAAATTTCCAACAGTCTTTATCTTTATTACAGTAGAGTGGGTATATATATATATATATATATATATATATATATATTTGAATGTAGTTGTCGACACGACTACATAGGGAGGACGTCTCAAAGGCTGAATTTTAGAATTAAACAACATATACCTCCAAGAATTTTAAATCCTACAGCTAGTAGTATCCACCTTGTTAATACATCCGGGACGTTCATTACACAACACATTATAAATAGCAGGAATTGGGTATGTTGATTGAGTGTGGCTCGTTACACTATTCTATCAGGGCCCCACATTTCATCTGAAGGTGCTAGAGTCACTGTACATCAAATTCCGCAGGCCATCTCTGTGCAAACAGAACAATTGCCTTCTGGGTTTGAATGTCATTGGACTGTAGGTGGACTTTACCCTCGCCCAACCCCCAATTATCATCTTTTAATATACATGCTTACCATTCCCAGAATAAAAATTGATAAGCCCAGGGATGAAACCGGTTGTTTTTTAGTTCTTAGTACAAAAATATCATGTAATTTACGCTTATTCTTAGATAAATATCGAAATTAAACTTAAAAGTTTGATTTTGGAAAAGAATTCACCGTTAAAAACTTTATACCCTTAAAATATTTTTATCATTATTGTTAGTATGTGCACTTTACTATTATTGGTTTTATTATTATTATTATTATTATTATTATTATTATTATTATTATGTCATTTTTCATCATATTTCGATTTCTGCTTTGGTCTCACTCCCAACCAAGTCTGCGGGGAGACCTAAGGCAGGTAGTGGCGTGTTGTTATGGCTCCATTTCATGTTTTTCTATCTTCCCTATCATCCCCAGCATTACATAGATAAAGTTTTCCTTAGTGTGTGGGGTGTACTTAATATGACAATTTTTTGTATATCTCTTAAGCTGGGGTTTCCAGGGATTCTTTCAATGTGTTGTTTTGTTCCATTTTTTATCATTCCAAGTGCACCTACTATCACTGGCACAACTCTTGTTTTCAATTTCCACATTTTTTCTATTTCAATTTCCAGGTCTTTATATTTTGACAGTTTTTCAAATTCCTTGATTGCTATGTTACAATCCGCTGGACAAGCCATATCAATTAATAGACAAGTTTTCTCATTCTGGTTTTTAACAATAATGTCTGGCCTGTTTGCTTCAATTTTTCTGTCTGTGTAGATGGTGTAATCCCATAGAATGGTTACATCTTCTATTTCTGTAACCGGTGCTGGGTGATGTTCATACCAGTGTTTGTTTACACCTTTTCCATAATGTTTGCACATTGCCCAATATAAATATTGCCCAACTCTATCGTGGCGATTTTTATATTCATTTGGGGCAAGCACAGAACAGCCTGAGATTAGGTGGTCTATTGTTTCTTGGTGTTTATCACAAAACCTGCATTTTGGATCCATATTATTATGCATAATAATTGCCTGGAAGTTTCTAGTGAAAAGACTTTGGTCTTGTGCTGCAAGAATAAAGCCTTCAGTTTCAGACTTTAATCCAGATGCACGTAACCATCGATGAGTATTAACTTTGTCAACATTGGATTTATTGGCACGTACTGGATATTGGCCATGCAGAGGTTTGTCTTGCCAGCGCTGTTTCATCTTTTCAAGAGCTTTATCTTTGGCTTTCATTTTCATATTTTTTGCCGCAATAGTTGGTTCTTGGCTTCTGTTTTGCTTTTCTACAGAATCTACTAACTGTAAATCTTGTTTGTATTTACTGCCTTCTTTTATTATTGAATATTTTTTCTTTCTTTCTTCATGTTGCCTTACTAATTGTATCATCCAATCCTTTGTTGTTTCTATGTATGTTAGTAAGCCAATAGTTGTTGTCTTGTATGACAATTCCAGCTGAATAAGACCCCTTCCACCTTCTTTACGGGGTATGTATAGACGGTCTACATCAGCCTTTGGATGATGCATCTTATGCTTAGAAAGAAGCTTTCTTGTTTTAGCATCCATTCGCCTGATGTCGTTTAGAGTCCAGTTTAAGATGTTGAAGCTATATTGGACAACTGGGATTGCAAGGCTATTAATGGCCATAACTCTGTTCTGTGAATTTAATTCAGTTTTTAATATCATTCGTAGCCTTCTATAGTACTCTTTACGCACTATTTCTTTCATTTTTTTATGGTGAATGTTTTCGCTCTCATTTACACCTAGGTATTTATAAGCTTCTTCTGGTTTCAATTCTTTTATTGTTACTGAAGGGTCTAGGCTAAGTGAGGATGTTTCTTGTATTGATCCACGTAAAACTGTAGCTTTAGCACATTTATTCAAATTAAATTTCATTCCAATGTCTTCGCTGAAGCATTTTACAGTTTGCAGAAGACCTTCCAGCTCATTATCATTCTTAGCATATAACTTTAAGTCATCCATGTAAAATAGATTGCTTATTTTCTTTTGGCCTATTTTATAACCACATTCTGTCTTATTAAGTTGACTGGTTAGTGCTATTAATGATATGCAGAATAGTAAGGGAGATAAAGAATCACCTTGAAATATACCTCTTTTGATGTTTATTTCATCAGACTTATAGGTTCCATTTATATGATTGAGGTAAAGGGTTGTTTTCCATATAGACATGCACTGTTTGATGAAATTGATGATGACGGGCGATATCTTGTATATATTTAAAGTCTTTAAAATCCAGTAATGTGGCACACTATCGAATGCTTTTCAGTAGTCTATCCAGGCAGTACTAAGATTTTTCTTTGTACTGTAGCAGTTTTCCAGGATCATTTTATTAATTAGCAATTGGTCTTTACAGCCATAACAGCCACGTTTGCACCCTTTTTGTTCAAGCGGTATCATGTCATTTCTTTCTAAGAATAAATATGTCTGTTTTGTTAAAATAGATGTTAGTAGTTTATATGTTGTCGGAAGACATGTAATTGGTCTGTAGTTTTTCGGGTTGTTTGTGTCACCATTCTTGGGTAGAAGAAATGTAATTCCTTTTGTCATCCATGCAGGAATTTTAGTGGGATTGTCAACCATTTCTTGGAGTTCTTTGGCTATTTTTTTATGTGCTGCATTTAAATAATATATTTATTATTATTATTATTATTATTATTATTATTATCTGTACATTTATTTAAAGTTTTCATATAAAATATTATTTTAATGTAAAAATATACATATTTTATCATTATTATTATGACTTTACTATTATTGTTTTTATTAATATTTTTATATTTTTATCATTATTTATAGTTTTATATTATTTTAATGTAAGAGTATATTTTTTAATTATTATTATTTTGTATTCTTTTATTGTTATATTTTGTCTTTATTATTAACATCAGTATTATTATTTTTTATATTTCTATATATTTTTATTTAATTTTTTATTATTTTTTATTAACTTTATTTCTAATGTTTCTTTCAGGCTTTCTAATAATAGTTTCTTTGTTATCATGTTATTATGACTACCAATATGTTTTATATAATATAATAGTATTATTACTGTTACGATTAGAATTAATAAGAAAAACTAACAATTCATTTTTCTAGTAAAAAGTTCAACCGCTAATTTTTAATTTTGAATGTCATGCATCTAAAAATAGGCAACTAACAAGTCAAGATTCACTGATTCCCTTAGGCACTGTTTTTGTATATCTAGGCCAAGACCGTTGAGTGACGCTAAGATTGAACACTGTTAAGTTAACCTCCTTTCCACAATTTTTTCTCGTTTTCTTTTTTTCTTCTTTTCATTTTACTTGAATTTTTCTAGATGAATTTGACCCATTCATTGTTGTATTAATTTTGGTCTGAAGAGCAATCGATAAGAGAGTCGCAAAATATTATCTTGCCAATGGCTTTATAAAACATTCAAATTATGTTCGTTATTATAATACTCTGTTAAATTTTAACAGAGTTCTATTTGGATTGAATCTCCTGTAGAATTTACCTTACCAAGTACCAAGTATTCTATTTTATATATATATATATATATATATATATATATATATATATATATATATATATATATATTCTTCACTACTCGACGGCATAATTATTGCAAAACGAAAAATAATAAGGTACTTTTAAAGAGAAAATATGTGGAATGAGCTTTTATAAATGGTAATCAAATTTAATAACTGGTAGTACGAAGAATAAACAGAGCGCACACTAACTCGTTATTGTCTCTCTAATAAACTGAGCCGACCTCGCTATTGTCTCTCCATGAGCGTGACAAGAGAGAAATATACACACACACACTCGCACACACACACACACACACACATATATATACAAGCACAAATATATATTTATATTATTAATTATTACGTTAGAACATATGCAAACTACAAACTACTACAAAAGTAAACAATTTTGTAGTTTGCATATGTTCTAAAGGAATAATTAATAATGAATATGCATTGCTCTATTTTTATATTGAGCACTGTTTAAAATAATGTTTTGAACGTTGCAATTATTTTTTCGTTTTTATGCATTTGGATATACACGCATATATATATATATATATAATTTGGAAATGAGTTTTTTCTGCAACCTACCTTTAATTTCGGTATCCTAATTTATAATAACTGATTTTCCAACGTTTTTCCAACGCAAAAAATGATATTTGCAAACACGCGTTTGAAATTTTTAAACAACCGAAAATTTTTAAAATTAGTGGGAGTTACTTAATCATCTTAAAACACATTCATTCATGTTTACATGATCCTAATATGTATGTATAGCTGTGATTACATCTGGACATTACTTTTTACTTTTCATTCAGTAATTTTCTTTTTTTCTGGAAACAGCATAATGGCTAACTTTTCTTCTTGGCACAATCTGCAGACACTGCCTTTCTACTGCCTTTCTGTTTTCCTGCATGCTGGAAGATCTCTTCGGTCGTTCCTGTATTTAAGAACTCAAGAGAATTCTCGTACCCTACCAACTATCACCCTATCAGCCTTCTATCAATTTTCGGGAAAGTGTTCGAGGCAATTATCAATGCTGAAATAGTTCAACATCATACTGCCCATAGACTGTTCTCAGACAGACAGTATTGATTCCGCTTTGGTAGGTCTACTGCCCATATGCTAACGACCATCACGGAGTACATATACCAGGCCCTTGATTTCGGTGATGCTCGTGCTGCTGCCCTGGAACTCTCCAAGGCTTTTGAGAGGGTTTGGCATACTGGCCTTCTGCGTAATCTTCGGGGTTCTGGTATCACCAGACGCTTGCTTGGTCTGATTCAACATTTCCTATTTAACTGCATAATGAATCCCGTCTTGAATGGGTATGACTGCACATCCTACTGCACGAACGCTGATGTCCCCCAGGGCTCTCTCTTTGGCCTAACGCTTTTCCTGATTTTCATAAATGATCTCCCAGACATGATCAAGTCCTAAGTAGGCATCTGTGCAGATGATAACACAATTTACTCCCGCATCAGTAAGAAATCCAGCGAGGCGGACAAACATAACCTCGTTGCTGATCTTGAGAGGAATCTACACTCATTGGTGGACTGGGGAAAGAAGTGGCTTGTAAATTTCAATGCTTCTAAAATGAAACTGCTATCTGTCATTCATCACAGGCAACCTCTCCTGCCTCCTCCTCACTTAAGCATAGACCAAGCGAGTCTCCCCGAGAGCAATGTACTGCGCCTTCTCGGCCTTACTCTATATTCGGATCTCAAGTGGAATCATTAGATTGAGTCAATAGCTCAATCTACTGCTAGGAAGATTGGGTCACTGTGTCGAAACAGGGTGTTTTTCCACCCGAATCCACCTTGCACATATACAAATCAACCATCCGTCCGTGTATAGAATACTGCTGTCATATATGGACAGGCGCTCAGGGTTCTCGACAGGCTCCAAAAGAAGATCTGTAATGTGATAGGTCCCGATTTAACAGATCGGCTCCAACCACTTTTCACCGACTGGACGTTGCTTTCCTCTGTCTATTCTACAAATATTTCCATGACTTCTGCTCCGACGAACTTAAGTCACTGGTGCCCCTGCCAGAAGAATTTACATGCGTAAACAGACAGGCAACAATGTCCCACCCATTCACAGTTAGATCAGCCAAATGCAGATGACAATTCTACTCCACCAGCTTCTTTTCTCGCACTTCCCACCTGTGGAACTCGCTTCCATATTCTTGATTTCCTGACGGCCACAACCTCGAGGAATTTAAATGCAATGTCAATAGCCATCTCTTATCCACTTGACTCCTGTTATTTCTACATCACCCTGTATATCTTGTTCTTTCTATCTACATTCGCAACTGTCTTCATACCTGTGTTCCCCTTCTTTCCTTACCCTTTCTGACACTCTCTGTAACTGGTTCGTCTTTCTCTTTATTCTCCTCCTACCTAAACTTTTACTCTTATATAGCCCCCTGCGCATCAGTGGCGATAACGCCTTGCTTGGGGTGAAACAATTAAAAACAATCAACCACCGTTGTATGGTTTGACTTATTTGTTCTTATACTCCAGGTTATATCATATCTTTTCCATTTTTTCTTTTTAATTTACACATCTGGCTGGCTTGTTTGGTACATTTTTTTTAGATTTTTCAGTTTAAATATACATTTTTGATAATTCTGTCTGTTACTTTTTATCCTTTTGTAGACCCTAAAGACAACTTCCTTTGTCCCTTGGCTTATCTTACCTACTTCAGTCTTTGTTGGATTTATAAACCGGTTAAATTTGAAAAAGATATGATGTTTATAATATAACAAATCAAATTTTAAAAAATCAATAACAACTTCCCCACCCCAAAAAAAAAAATTTAAACTGGAATAAAAAAATTAAAAGAAAACACAAAATATCCTTATTAAAAGAGACAAATCTAATAACATATATGAAATAGACCTGAAGGAATATGAGAAAATGATAAATGAATATAAATGATAAATGAATAAGCCAGTATATGCTACAAAAAAGCACCAGATTTCTACATTAAAAGTTTTAACAAGGAAGTAAAACAGATCACAGAGAAGTTGGGTTTAAACAATGGAGTTAAACAAGCTTTCCTTGAAGATAATTTTCCTATTAGCCCCTCGTACAGGCTTATAAATCTAACAAAGGCTGAATTATGTAAGATAAGCCATCTTCTTTGTCTCTTGTCTTTTCGGGACGTAAGCGATCATGGCCTTCCACGTCTCCCTATCCCTAGTGGTTCTTAGCACGCTTTCTCCTGTTACACCAATTCAACCCCGCCCTGCCATTCACTTGCCCAGGCCAGTCAAATACGTTACACGCTGTTTTCCTCTTTCTCTAATTCTCTTTATTTGCCTGTTAGTATCAGGTTTTCCAAGCCCTCCTTCCTCATTGTATGACCCAAGAATTTAAGCTGTCTCTTTCTGATGCTCAGTATAAATTTTCTTTTAGATTACATCCTTTCCAAAACCTCATCATTGTTCACATGCTCGGTCCATGATATACGCATACTTCTGTAGAACCACATTTCAATTGGATCAATTTTTTCTTCATCTTCGATGATATTGTTTAGCATTCACTGCCATATTAAAGAATTGAGATTGTATAGCAATCCAGTACTCTCTTCTTAGTTTATAGCGAAATTTTCCTGTCTCTTAATAATAAAAAGAAACCTGTTGTTTCTCAAAGAAATCAGTAGAAAGACACAGGCGACTGAATTTATCGGTTTCAAAAATAAAAACAAAATTAAATATGCTTTCATAAAATATTAAAAAAAACTTTTACCCATCAATATATAAAAAAAGGTTTATGAAAGCGTTAAATTTTGATAAACGGGACACAGATATACCATTTGATCATATAAATATAATACTTATTTTTCTTCTATGTGCCTTATCCTCTAAGAACATAGGTTGTCTACAAGGCTCGTTTGACGGAAATCTTTGAATTAACAGGACTATACATTGTAAATAAAATTACTAAAATAATCTACATAGACAACCACAGATACTACAGATTAAGAATAGCAACAGACAACAGAAGAGAAACTGACAAAATAAGAAAAATGCTTTCCGAACCTTTCAAAAACCTCGATTTTGAAATAAAAGTCGATACATATAAGAAAGATGTCAATTATTTAGATGAAGAATTTAATTAACAACCTGGCAGTGTCTGTCCATATATGAAAACAAACACAACTTTAAAGTACGTAAACAATAGATCAAACCATCTAAACAGCATAATCAAACACATTCTTAATTGAATAAAATAGAGATTATCAAAACATCCTTCGCACAAAACAATTTTTTATGAAAAGAAAAAGGTTATGAAAGGGCCTTAAGTGAATCTGGCCATAAAGACAAACTAGAATAAAAATCTCAATCAAACAAGAAACAAAAATAATAAAAATTATTATTATTTGGTTCATCCCACCTTTTAACTTTAAAATTCAAAATAGGGCAAATATATTTTTTTTAAATTAATTAATAATCACTTCCCAAAAAACTTAGAATTAAATAAAATTTTCAAACAAACTTCTTTCAAATTAAGTCATAGCTGTACTCGAAATTTTTAAAAAATCATAAAAAACGAAACGCCAGAAATCTCAATAGTAACGTACAAAATAACATCATTAATAAAGAATGCAACTGCAGAGACAAAAAGAAATGCTCACTCGACGGACTTCATCAAACAGAGCTTTATTTACAAAGCCGTGGTACATGATACAGATGGACAAAGAAAATATATTTAGGGCCTACAAAGTGAATTTTAAAAACAGATGGAATAATCAAAAACCTGCATTCCAAATTGAAAACGTTAAAAATGTACCAAACAAGCCAGCTACGTTTGAAAATTCAAAATTCAAAATGGAAAAAACCCTGATATAACATGGAGTGTATTGAAAAAAGCCCAACCATACAACAGTGGAGATGTCTGCAGATCGGGCTAAGAACAGAAAAAGTTACTTAATTAAAGATCACAAGTAACGTAAATTCTACTCCAACAGTTTCTTTTCTCGCGCTTCCCGCCTGTGGAACTCCCTTCCACAAGTCTGCTTTCCCGACAGTTACAATCTCCAGGTGTTTAAATGTAGGGTCAATAGACACCTCCTATCACACTAACTCCCAACTATTCTCAGAACACTCTCATCTACCCAACCCTCATTCTCAGTATCCTTACCCGCCTATCACCCACCCTCTGACATTTCCTATATTTAATCAGCCTTTCTCCACTCTACGTAGCCCCCTGCGCAGTAGTGGCAGTGACATGCCTTGCTCGGGGTGAAACGCTTATTAAAAAAAAAAATGTCGAGATGTAATCACATTTATAAATACTTATTAGGATCATACAAACCTGGATTAAAGTGTTTGAAGATCCTTACGTATCTCCACCATAGTTTTGAAAATTTTCGGTTGTTTAAAGATTTCAGCCGCGCATTCCTTAAGATCCCCGCTGTAAATTTGAAAAATGTTCGCAAATCAGTTATTATAAATTGCCTGAAGATACCGAATGGTTGAATCATAAGTTGCGGAAATTTCAAAATGAAAAATATTCTAAAGTTCTACATTGAACACTTTTTAATATAACTGAGTACTGCTTTAATTTAATTATGACCAAGAACTAATTATGTATATATCGCATAAAATCAATAGTCATCTCCTATCTCACTACTTGGCATCCTCTATCTCATGCTCCTTTCTCCGTCCACTCCACTGTCATCAGTATTCTCATCCTTCTCTTACCCACTTCCTGACACCACCTATAACCTGTCCCTCTTTCTCATAACTTTCCTCCTATGTAACCCCCTGAAAAACAGTGGCAGTAAAATGCCTTGCTTGTGGCGATATGATTATAAAAAAAATTTCTATATTGTTATAATGTAGATATAAAGTGGGGGATCAATTCTGCATTAAAATAATATATAAACTGATCCCCCACTTTATGGCCATTAATCTGCATTCTTTCTCTCATGCTTCTTTCTCCGTCCACTCCATTCTCATCAGTATTCTCATCCTTCTCTTACCCACTTCCTGACACCCCCTATAACCTGTCCCTCTTTCTCATAACTTTCCTCCTATGTAACCCCCTGCAAAACAGTGGCGGTAAAATGCATTGCTTGAGACAGAATGATTATAAAAAAAAAACTTCAGTATTCTTAATTATTTCCTTGATATCTGATTTTAATAACGCCGTTTTTTTTTTGGGGGGGGGGTTGACAATTTTGCTTCTGTCTAGAATTTCCAAATATTGACATTATTATTTCTTTTCATTAATATTTTCACCTCCAAAACACATTGACAAGAAGGAAACTACCATAGATGATAAGAACAAAAGAGGAAATAATTAGAATAAAATTACAGTTACATCAATCAATAAAAAATGACAGGACCTGTCAACGAAGTAGTACGCTTAAATTCATTAAATCGAGGTCAGTCACTTAAGTGTCATACGTGATACACTTGAGCGATCATGTCTCGAAAGAGACATGACTGACTTGGCAGAAGATTATCCAGCAGTAGGTTGCCAATACTTTCTGTGGTAGACTGGTTGCTAGCCAAGGCTATAGAACCCAATCTGTCCTGTTATTTGACTCATAGCTAGAGGGAGAAAAGATGTATTATATTATTAAGTAGTAATTAGTGGGGATCAGTTTATTACTTCATAAAAATATAAAACTGATCCCCCACTTTATGTCTTAATCATGTTTTTAACTATTATAGTCAGTTAGTAAGTTAAGTGAAATACGTGATACCAGCTTGGGCGATCATGTCTCGAAAGTAGTAGCTATGGGCAAACTGGGGTCAAAACACTATGAAAATATAATTATACATTTTTATAGAAATATATACATAAAACTACTTTTATAGAAAAATATACATTTTTGAGGGAAAAAATATTCTCAGCAAAACATTTTTTTAATACAAAACTAGAAGACATTTTCAGTTTTATAAAATAAAAAAAATAAAAGCAAAAAAGATTTCATTTAAATCTGACTAAATCAGCCTTTTCACTATAACCAAATATTTAAAAAAAATACCTTAAAACACCACCTTTTGGCCATTAAATAACCCACAGAAGTTGATATGCCGTTAAACAAAACTCAAACTCATAATTACCATCAACAACTTCTACTATGTGATCAGTTCTCAGGATTTATACTCAAAGTCAGTCAGTCAGTTGAGTGCCATACGTGATACACGCTTGGGCGATCATGTCTCTTTCGAGACATGACTCACTGGGCAGAAGATTATCCCGCAGTAGGTTGCCATTGCTTTCTGCGGTAGACTGGTTGCCGACCAAGGCCATACCTTAGAACCCAATCTGTCCTGTTATTTAACCCATAACTGGAAGGAATAGGCGGATTAATACCTTTCCCAAGGGTATTTGCAAGTAAGTGAATGCATTGAATTCAGCTGGAATTCGAACTCGGCTCGCCGATTTCTCGTTCCGATATCCAATGCACCACAACGCACATCCGCTCAAAGTACAACTCTTTAATCATGCCTTACTGGTAAGTCTGATCATGTCGATGGGGTCAAATTGGTAGTGGAAATACTCTCAATTTAGTCGTTTTCGAGAATTTTTTTTCCTTTCATTAGCAGTTATCATTGCTTCTTCTCGGGTTTTCTTTAAACTCTTCATATTTGTTTCTCTTCTCGGCTACATTTCTAAATGCACGTCATTCTTTTCTCTCTTCTTTATACGTCTGTCTGTACTTGTTTTTAAATATCTATATTAATCGTTTTTTAATCCCCGATTTTTCTATCTTTCGTTTCTTTTTCTACACTTTTTACTTTCCTTCTTCTTTTTTTCCATATTTCTTATTTCACATTTCTTTATTTTTTATGAAATATTGGTTTGTTTTTCCGGTTTTTTGTTTTCTTTTCGTTTGCCTTTTTTGTCGTTTCTTCGATAATTTCTCCTTTCCTTTCATCTCTGCTTTCGTCTCTACTTTCTTCTCTTCTTTTGTCTCTTCTTTCGTTCTTCTCTCATTTCGTTTCTTCTTTTTTTCTTTCCTTTTATCTTTCCTTTCTTCTCTACTTTCGTGTCTCATTTCTTCTTTCGTTTGTCTCGCCTTTCTTCTTTCCTTTCTTATCTCTTGCTTCTTTCCCTTTTTTCTTCTCTCTTTTCTTCTTTCTTTCTTTTCTCTTTTCTTCTCTGTTTTCGTCTCTCCCTTCGTCTTTTCTTTATTCTCTCTTTTCTTCTCTCTTTTCATCTTTCCTTGTTTTCTCCTTTCTTTCGTTTCTCCTTTCTTCTCTTCTCTCTTTTCTTCTTTCTTTTATTCTCTCCTTACTTCATTTCTTTCTTATCTCTTTTCTTGTTTCCTTTTCTCCTTTCGTTTCTCTATTCTTCCTTCCTTTTTTCCTCTCTTCTTATTACTTTTCTTCTGTCTTTTCTTCTTTCCTTCTCTCCTTTCGTCTTTCCTTTCTACTCTCTTTTTGTCTCTCCATTCTTCTTTTCTTTCTTATTTCCTTTCATCTTTCTTTTCTTCTCCCTTTTCGGCTCTTTTTTCCTTTTTTCTGTACTTCTTTTGCTTCTCTTTTCTTCTTTCCTTTCCCCTTCTTCACTCTCTTCTTCTTTCCTTTCTTCTTTCCCTCCTTCTCTCCTTTCTTCTCTTCTTTTGTCCCTCCTTTTTTTCATTTCTTATCTCCTTTCATCCTTCCTTTCTTCTTTTTTCTCTTTTTTCTTTGTTTCTTCTCTTCTTTCGTTTCTCTTTTCTTCTTTCCTTTCCTCTTCCCTTCTTCTCTCTCTTCTTCTTTACTTTTTCTACTTTCGTTCCTTCTTTTACTTTCCTTTCTTATCTCTTTTTATCTGTCTTTTCTTCTCTCTTTTCTTCTCTTTTTCTTCTTTCCTTCTTTTCTCTTTTCTTCTCTGATTTCGTTTCTACTTTCTTCTTTTCTTTCCTCTTCTCTTCTTTCTTTTCTTCTTTCATTTCTTGTCTCCTTTCGTCTTTCCTTTCTTCTCTGCTTTCGTCTTTCCTTTCTTTGTTCTTTCATATTTTCCTTTCTTATTCCTTTCTTATTCCTTTCTTATTCCTTTCTTATTCGTCTTTTACTTGGAATTAAATGGTTAAAAAATAATAAACACTTTTTTCTCCGAATTTGTCTTAAATTCCATTTTGTATTTGGTGTTTCTTTCTCTTTCCTTTCATTTTTTACTCATGTTAATTTTCTTTCTCTTTAATTATTTTTCTTCATTTTTCTTATTACATTTGATTTTTCACTTTTTGTGTCTATTCACTTTCTTGATTTCTTTCTTTATTTATTTCAAGTGGTTTATTATCTTTCGTTCCTCTTTTCTCATGTGTTTCTTTTTTTATGATTACGCTTTTCACACTTAACTTTTTTCTTCTATTTTTCAATTTATTTTTCTTCTCTTCTCTCTTTTCTTCCATTTATCTCTTTTCTTTTTCTTTTTCTTTTCTTTTCTTCTCTTTTTCTTCAACTGTCCTTTTTTTTACATTTTCTTTCTCTTTCTTTTCTCTTTGTCTCCTCTTTTCATTTTTTATATTCTCTCCATAAAAATTTCTTCTTTAGCTTGTTTTGTTTTATCAGTTGTTTCTTTTTCTCTTTTATTCAATTTTTTTTGTTTTTTTATATGACTCGGAAAGATATATATATATATATATATATATATATATATATATATATATATATATATATATCCGCAGACACGTCTGTTTCGTTGTATCACATCCCATCAGTACGGTCAGACTCCGACTGCCCTTAACCCAGGATCCCAGGATTGAAACCCGACCGAATTGGCGTCAGTCGGCGATTCTACCTATATATATAAGCATGCGGTGTAGATATAGAAGAATCCAAGGGAGTATCCTGTACATACAGTGGTAGGATAAATCTCTAAGAGAGCTCTAAATATATATGTATATAAATACATATAGAGCAAATATAAGAAAAAAATTTTCTGATATATATATATATATATATATATATATATATATATATATATTATTCGAGGTAGTTATTTGATTTAGGCAAATGTAACCGGGTAGAAGACTCTAGTAAGTAGACGTAAGGTACCGTACTCGTAGTATGCAGTATCCTAAAACGTAGGCGTAGTCAATAACCGTAGACCAATAGTTGTAGGTCTCTAGTCGAAGGCCAGTAGATCTCTCGTGGTAGATTTCTAGTGGAAGATCTCTGCAGGTCCTCACTTTAGTCTATATTTATGGCTGACACCAGCCAATCTCATTGCAGTGAAGAGGAAACAAGCTGTATACATATTCATTACCTATTCATGACATCAATTTTTTAATTTTTCTCTCTTCTTTTAATGTCATTGTCTCATTTCTTTTTACTTTTCTTTTCTTTTAATTCTTTTCTTTTTGTAATATAACAATCTGGCCCCACCCGAGGAAGGCTGATGCAAGCGGGGGTGTTTCCGGTCGTTGAAAGGAACGGATGTTTGTTTGACCTTATTTCCGGCAGTAGCGGAAATGGCTACAGAGGCAAACAGAACAGGTGTCTCTGAGAATTACGTGGGCGTGCGTGGGCGAGGCAAAACCGGAAGAAAAAGTCCCGGTTCTTGGAGCTTATAAAAAGACCTCGGCGCACGGATTCACCAGACCAGAGTAGCAGAGACCAGAGTAGCAGAGTAGCAGTAGAGAGAGAGAGACACAACAGATACGACGACACTCCCGTCAACCCATTAGAGGCGCGCTCTCTCAATTCTCTGTCCCCTATGCTACACGGTTCATCGTCATTAATAAAAATATAACTTATATTTTTATATATATGCGTGTTTGTTGTTTGTCGATATACAACATTTTTCTTCTCTTTTTTTAAATTTTTCACTTTTTTCACTTTTCGCTTTCCTCTTTTTTTCTTTTTTTCCGTTTTTCTCTTTTGTTTTATTTCTTTTCTTCTACCTTTTTATCTTCACTCCTTTCTTTTCTTCCACTTTTCTCTTTCGATTTTCTTTTTCTCTTTTTCTTTATTTTATCTTCTCCCTTTTCTTAAACGTGTTTCTTTTGTTTTCGTACTTTTTCTCTTTCCTTCTTTTCCTTCTCTACTTTTTATTCTTCCACCTTTCTCTTTTTGATTTTGTTGTAGATTGCGGATGAGGAACCGCACAAAATAATCAACAACAATAACAGATATGGAGATAGAAAAGTAGGTTATATTGAACGTAATATACGAACTTGAACGCAAGTTAGTAAATCCAGGAATACTATTAGTAGAAATATATATATATATACAAGTCTTCAAGTGAAGTCGTTGGATGAGGAACCGCACAAAATAATCAACAACAATAACAGATATGGAGATAGAAAAGTAGGTTATATTGAACGTAATATACGAACTTGAACGCAAGTTAGTAAATCCAGGAATACTATTAGTAGAAATATATATATATATACAAGTCTTCAAGTGAAGTCGTTGGATGAGGAACCGCACAAAATAATCAACAACAATAACAGATATGGAGATAGAAAAGTAGGTTATATTGAACGTAATATACGAACTTGAACGCAAGTTAGTAAATCCAGGAATACTATTAGTAGAAATATATATATATATACAAGTCTTCAAGTGAAGTCGTTGGATGAGGAACCGCACAAAATAATCAACAACAATAACAGATGTGGAGATAGAAAAGTAGGTTATATTGAACGTAATATACGAACTTGAACGCAAGTTAGTAAATCCAGGAATACTATTAGTAGAAATATATATATATATACAAGTCTTCAAGTGAAGTCGTTGGATGAGGAACCGCACAAAATAATCAACAACAATAACAGATATGGAGATAGAAAAGTAGGTTATATTGAACGTAATATACGAACTTGAACGCAAGTTAGTAAATCCAGGAATACTATTAGTAGAAATATATATATATATACAAGTCTTCAAGTGAAGTCGTTGGATGAGGAACCGCACAAAATAATCAACAACAATAACAGATATGGAGATAGAAAAGTAGGTTATATTGAACGTAATATACGAACTTGAACGCAAGTTAGTAAATCCAGGAATACTATTAGTAGTATATATATATATATATATATATATATATATATATATATACAAGTCTTCAAGTGAAGTCGTTGGATGAGGAACCGCACAAAATAATCAACAACAATAACAGATATGGAGATAGAAAAGTAGGTTATATTGAACGTAATATACGAACTTGAACGCAAGTTAGTAAATCCAGTAATACTATTAGTAGAAATATATATATATATATATATACAAGTCTTCAAGTGAAGTCGTTGGATGAGGAACCGCACAAAATAATCAACAACAAAAACAAATATGGAGATAGAAAAGTAGGTTATATTGAACGTAATATACAAACTTGAATGCAGGTTAGTAAATCCAGGAATACTGTTAGTAAAAAATAAATATATACAAGTCTTGAAGTGAAGTCCATGTATATTATTCTAGCTGAGTGGAACTCAGAGCAAGTCTGAATTCTGATGCGGTACTCTCTGGGTAAGTTCGGTATCTCTCGGTAATTTACGTTTCAGTTCAGGTACTCTCCGATAACTGTAACGGATCTCTAGCAATACTCTCTCTATGGCAGCAACTGCTGTTCTCTCTATGGCAGGAGTATATGTACACTCAGTCGAGTCCATTATCATATACAAAGGGGAGATCCCACAACAGAATTTCCATTATCTTTCTTTTTCTTTTCTTTCTTCTCTCTTTTGCTTTTGTTCTTTTTTTTCTTTTTCTTTCTTTCTTGATCTTCTCTTTTCTTCCAGCTTTTAGTTTCGATTTTACACTTTTCTCTCTTTTTTCTCTTTCTTCTATTTTCTCGTTTCATCAAGATTTTTTTTCTCTTCTTTTCCTTTTTTTCCTCTCTACTCTCTTTTCTTACACTTTTCTCTTTTCGATTTTCTCAGTTTTTCTCTTTCTTTCTTTTGTTATTATTTCTTTCTTTCTTTAATTTTATTTTTTTATTTCGTTTATTATTTGTCTCTCATTCATTTTTTGTCTTCTTTCTTTTTATCATCTTCTTCTGCTTTCTTATTTCTTTCTCTCTTTTCGTGTCTCTTCTTTTTTTGTTCATTCCTTCTTCTTTCTTTCGTCCTTTCTTTCTTTCTTTCTTTCTTTTTTTCTATTTCCTTGCTTCTTTCTTTTCACGTAATATCTTATCTTCATTTTCCTCTTTCTTTCTTTCTTTCTTTCTTTCTTTCTTTCTTTCTATTCCCTTGCTTCTTTTTTTTCATATAATTTCTTAGCTTTATTTTCTTCTTTCTTTTTTCCTTTCTTTCTTTATCTTAATCGTTTCTTTAATTTTGTTTTTTTTATTTGTCCCTACTTCTTCTCGCATGTTCTTTGTTTCCCCTTCAATTCTCCCTTCCGCCTTCCTTCTTAAGCAGCTGTTGATTTCTCCTGACCCCAGGGCTTCGCTCCTAATGAAAATTGTGACCGTAATACAAAATCTAATGGGACGATCTCAGTTTAAATGGACAGAATCCGATTTACTTGCAAAATACTGTCGTTATTTTATTGACGAAATTCAAGATGAAATACGTCCCCCTTAACCTTACACAGGGTCCCGGGATAAAAGGCAGCAGTGACGATGATAAACGAACATTTTTATCGACTTCCATCGCCTTTTATGTCGCCTTTTAGACACAGTGTTGTTGCAGGTGCGAAAAAAGAATGATTTTGTTTCATTCCAATTAAGAGGGATATAGACTCTCATCGATTATTCCCGCCAGAAGTAGCAAATAGCACGAGAGATCAAGTGACAACAAGCCTCTTCCTCGTATTCTAACTGATCTTTAGTAATGTACAACGATTGTTCATTAAAGATGCATTTCTTATTCTATCTTCCAGTCACATTGGCTCAATCACGGACAAATGTTGTTTAAAATATTTATAGTCGTTTGTTCCAAGAATCTTGAATAAGTTCTATTTGTTTTCCAAGTGATGGCTTTTCCAGAACTGGGAAATGTTTAGTTTCAGATGGTAACGCATCTATAACGAAGTACTATTAGCAAGCTTGAAATTAAGTGTATGTCATTTTGCCGAAGTGTAGACAGCTTAATTTTTCGTACCCTTAAATTTGTCGTATTTATGACAAAAAAGTGGATTGAGGGGAATTTTACGGCATTATTTTACTAATATTTATTTACCATTTCACTAATATTTTATTTTACTATTTACTATTTTAATATTTTATTTTACTATTTAAATCTGCCCCCTTGGGAAACTCTGACCATGCGGTGGTTTCAGTTAACATCTCCTTTCACTCCCTCTCCAACCAAGAACGTCAGACTAGCTGAATATCTTAGTGCTACAAAAGAGCTGATTGGGACTAATTTCTTGTGTGTCATCCCTTGGAACAAAGTCTTTAGTCTTCCCGTTAAAGACTGTGCAGCTGATATCTCTTCTTGGGTTAAGGCTGGCATCGAAGTTTTCATCCCAGCAAGGGATGAAAGCTTCGTTTAAACTCTTCCCCTCTTGCTCGGCCGCCATTGAATTCACTTTTTCCGGCTTTATCGAAGTCACACGTTGGACCATAACAGGGGTCTTTTTGCCTCTGCTCGCAATGAGTGCAAGAAGATACATAAAGAAGCTAATCAGCTGTTTACGGTATGTTCGGTTCCAAAGACTACTGGAGGCTCTGTAAAAGTATACTAAACAACAGCAAACCCTAAATCCCCAAAAGTATACTACAAACAGCAAACCCTAAATCCCTCCTCTAATCAATGAATTTGAGGTCCTTACCTCTAAAACAGACAAGGCTGAGTGCTTTGCTCGAAGATTCTCTACCAACTTGACACTGGATTCATCTGGAGTATCTGTACTCTTCTTCCCACCCCGAACTGAAGCCAACTGAATGACATCCACATAATTCCTTCGCTGGTCTCTAACATTATTTTTAAATCTTGATCTCCATAAAGCGAGCGGAGACGGAATCTCAATCATTGTCCTGAAGAAATGTTCCCCTGAACTCTCCTCTGTTCTTTCCAAACTCTATAACTACTGCATCTTTGCTTCTTGCTTTCCTGCCTACTGAAAGCTCTTCTCCGTGGTCCCAATATACAAAAACACTGGTGAACCTTCTGAACCCTCTAATTATCGCCCTATCAGCCTCCTACCGATTTTGGAAGTGTTTGAAGCCATCATCACCGCCGAGGGTTTCAACATCTCACAGCCTACAGACTCTTCTCTGACAAACAGTATGGTTTCCGCTTCACTAGTTCTACTGCTGATATGCTCACAACTATCACTGTGTATATACACCAGGCTCTCGACAAGAACTCTAGATGTCGCCTAAGCGTTTGACAGAGTGTGGGATGCTGGCCTTCTACGCAAGCTGTGGTATGTGTTATAACTGGACAATTGTTTGACCTTATCCAGTCATTCATTTCATTTCAGATCGCACAATGAAGATAGTATTGAACTGACATGCCTCCCAATGCTATCATACGAACAGCGCAATTTAGGTCCTATGCTTTTCTTTATCTACATTAACGATCTCCCCGATGTAATAAGATCCCAGTAGGCATATACGCTGACGACACTACGGTTTACTCTTGCCTCAATTAAAAATCTGCCGAGGTTGACAAAGCAAACCTCGCTGCCGAGCTTGAAAAGAACCTCCAATTCGTTGCGGACTGGGATAAGAAATGGATCGTGTATTTTAATGCTTTCAAAATGACACTGATCTCTATTAACCATTACAGACAATCGTTCCTACCCCCCACCCCTTTAGCATGGATCAGGTTAGTCTCCCTGAAAGCAGAACACTGCGCCTCCTAGGGATAACACTCACAACAGACCTCAAGTGAAATGACTATATAGAATTCATAGCTAAATCCGTTGCTAAGAAGGTCGGTTCTTTGTGTAAGAAGAAGTTTTTCCTGTTTGAAATAATCTTGCACATATGTAAATCTACCATCCGCCCGTGCATTGAATACTAAGGCCATATCGGTTCAGGTGCTCCTGCTATTCATCTTAAGGTTCTTACAAAAATCCAAAGGAAGACCTGCAATATAATCGATGCTGACCTGGCAGTCCGGCTTCATCTATTTTCTCACTAAAATGATGTGGTTTCCTCTGTTTTTCAAGAAGTATTTTTATGGCAGCTGCTCTGATGAGCTCTTTTTTTCTAGAACCTCAATCATATGTAGTTACTAGATTGGCGTTAAGGTCCCACTATTTTACCGTTATACTAGTTAGATATAATCACCTATTCTACTCTTGTAGTTTCTTTACTCACACTTTTTGTTTGTGAAACTCACATCCATTTGCGTGCTTCCCTGATAGCTACAATCTTTAAAATTTTAAATACAACGCAAATTGCCATCTTTTATCTATTTGATTCTATCAATCTATCTTTACTTCAACAATCCCTTGTATATTTTTTTATTCTCCCACTGTAACCCCCCTGCGGCTCAGTGGATTTTTGGCTTGCTTGGGGTGAAATGATTATAAAAAGAAATGTTTGCTTATTTAATTCAATTATTACAATGCTCAAATTTCCAGATTTTAGTATATTGTTTTTAGCTGAAGGTTATCGATTAGTCTTTGGCTCTCCTATTTCTTAAAACAGTTTTTAAAAAAATATTGAGGAGTGTTTAAAACTCATAAAAAAAGTATTATTTTAATCATCTTTTTTTTTTTTTATTTGAGAAAGATTCTGTTATTATAATTATTTTCTTCGATTTTTGCCTCCTTTCTTCATATAATATCTTTAAATCAGTTGGTTAAAGTGACCATTACTAAACAGCAGGTGACATCGACGCTCATTAAATATGCAGTTCTCTGTTCGAGACTATTGTCAGTTTTTAAAAATACCTTGCGTTACATGGGCATCACGACGAGGTGTTATGACTAGCAAACTTGTCTCGCTAGAATTATTAAAATTGAGTTATGTGTTCGTTCCCCACTGGATGCCGCATATTTTTTGGCCTTGTGCCAGTTAAGCTGCGCCCATAAAATCACTATACCTAGGCTTAAATTGTTTTGCTTCTTAAATTATTTTATAGGGAAGAATCTAATACTCGATGGATGGATAGAAGGAAAGAGAGACAGAGGAAAGCAACACGAGACAAATTTGATAGGCTTAAGTAAGTGGATGGCGGAGCAGGGTCTGGATGAAATCCGTATTTGTTTTGTTTAACGACCTATCAATCCTTATGGGATCATTTATAGTCATAACAAATGATTTTGGGTAAGGTTATTTTATTTTTACAACATTTTTCTTTTCGAGTATCACGATTCATTGAGATCTGTTTTTAAGAGTAGGATCCCCAACTCCCACCCTTGTTATTTAACCCATAACTAGAGGAAAGGGACAGATTAATACCTTTCCCAAGTGTACCAGTGCTTAAGTGAATGCAGGGTATAAAACTAGAATTCGAACTCGGCTCACCGATTTCTCTTTTCGAGCCGATATCCACCGCACCACAACGCACATCCGTCACTAAACGCTTACAGAACCTGGTATTCCCAAGCGGTCACCCACCCAAGTACTGACCAGGCTCAACGTTGCTTAACTTCGGTGATCAAGCGAGAACCAGTATATTCAACGTGATAGGCCGTAAGCCCATGGAAGAAATACGAAGAGGAAAAGTGGTAAGAGTCACAAGGGATAGGGATAAGTGGAGGTCCATGATCGCTACGTCGGGAATAGAAATGATGCATAAAAGAAGAAGTAATTGTGAGTTTAATCAGAGCGCTACATCATTAATCAGTCAGTTAAGTGACATACGTGATACACGCTTTGGGCGATCATGTCTCGAAAGAGACATGACTGACTGAGCAGAACATTATCCCGCCGTAGGTTGCCATTGCTTTCTCCGGTAGACTGGTTGCCAGCCAAGGCTATAGAACCCAATCTGTCCTATTATTTAAACCATAACTGGAGGGAAGTGACGGATTAATACCTTTCCCAAAGGTATTTGCGCGTAAATGAATGTAAAGAATTCAACTGGAATTCGAACTCGGCTCCCCGATTTCTCGTTCCGAGTTGATATCCACTGCACCACAACGCACATCATTAGACTCAATAGAAAACAAGAATAGCAATAAGTGATCAGTAGTATAAAGATGTGCGTTGTCGTGCAGTGGATATCGGCTCGGGAAATCGGGGAGGGGAGTTCGAATTCCTGTTAAATTCCTTGCATTAATCCGTCTCTTCCCTTCAGTTATGGGTTAAATAACAGGACAGATTGGATTCTATAGCTTTGGCTGGCAACCAGTCTACCGCAACAAGTAATGGCAAACTACTGCAGGATAATATTCTGCCCAGTCAGTCATGTCTCTTTCGAGAAATGATCGCCCAAAGCGTGTATCACGTATGGTACTTAACTGACTGAATATAATAGTTGGAATCATGATTAAGGCTTGTAATAGTCATAAAGTGGGGGATCGGTTTTCTAGTGTTGTGAAGTAATAAACTTATTCCCCACTAATTTCTACTTAATAATATAATACATCCCTTCTCCCTCTACTTAGGAGTCAAATAACATGATAGATTGGGTTCTATAGCCTTGGCTGGCAACCAGTTTACGCAAAAAGTAATGGTAACCTCTTGAGGGATAATCTTCTGTCAAGTCAGTCGTGTCTCTTTCACGACATGATCGACCAAGTGTGTATCACGTATGGCACTTAATTGAGTGACTGAATATAATATTTGGAAACAATTAAAACTTCTATTGGGCATAAAATGGGGGAGCGGTTTTCTATTGTTATGAAGTAATAAACTGATCCCCCACTAATTATAATTAATATAATAATGTAATATAATATTTTTCTCCCTCCAGTTATGAGTTAAATGGCAAGACAAATTGGGTTCTATAGCCTTGGCTAGCAACCAGCAGAAAGCAATGGCAACCTACTGTGGGATAATCTTCTGCCCAGTCAGACGTGTCTCTTTTCAAGACATGATCGCCCAAGTGTGTATCACGTTATGGCACTTAACTGATTGGCTGACTATAAAGAAGAAGATGACATAATCTGAACATATAAAGGGCGGGACGGGAACAATATACATTCGTAGGGTTTAGTTTGGAATTTTCTGCAGGTTACACGGATCGAGTGACAACCTGTGAAATACCAAACGGTATTGTGGTGCAGTGTCTACGGCTATATCGTGCTGAATGCACCGGTTCCCGTCCGATCACCGAAGTTAAGCAACATCGAGCCTGGTCAGTACTTAAATGGGTGACTATTTGGGAATACCAGGTGCTGTAAACGTAAGGACCAAGAATGGTCCGCTGGTCCTCCAGGTTTGGGGGTTTGGGCGTTTGGGCGTTTGGGGGTTAGGCGCAGGGCTAACAACCCTTCCCCGTAAAAACAGAAACAGCAACAAAAAGTTGCTGCCCCAATGCACCAATGCACCAATGGGTGTGATGGATAGATGATGATGATGATGATTGTGGTGCAGTGGATATCGGCTCGGAATTAGAAATTGGAGCGTCGAATTCCAGTTGGAATTCATTGCATTTAGTTACGAAAAATTACCCTTGGGAAAGATATTAATCCATCTCTTCTCCCTGCAGCTATGGATGGAATAGCAGGACAGATTAGGTTCTATAACCTTGGTTGGCAACCAGTCTACCGCAAGTATCACCGAAAGTAATGGTGACCTACTGAGGGATAATCTTCTGCTCAGTCAATCCTCTCTCTCTCGAGACATGATCGTTCAAGCGTATATCATGTATGAGCCTTAACTGATTGACTCACGACGAGAGAAACATTGTGATAAACCACATCAACAATGACAACAAACATTCGAACATGAATAAATTGTATTGTTAATTGTTGTATTAACTTTCTTTATTTAATTAATGAATATTCATCGTTGCAAATCTTTCACATAAAAATCATTTTTACATTATATCTTTACTCAATCACTGAGGACTATGGTGTATATTTATACGTTAGTGCTGTGGTTTCCGAAACATGAAGGGTTTTAAAGTATAATTTTGCTAGCAGCATGTCTGACTGGATTAGGATTCAGAGTTTTCCATATCGTAGACTGGTTGCCAACAATGGCTGAATACCACAGTATTTTCTAATATTTAACCCATAGCTCGGGAAGAAGATATGGATTCATAATTTTCCTAAAAAATATTTGCCCGGACGTGAATGTAAAGAACTAAACAAGAATACGAATTTGAATTTTCGCGTTTGAATTTTGAGTTCCTAACCATTACACCACCTGTATACCTAAAGCATATTTTACACGTATAAAATGTGCATCTTGTCTGATACGTTTTCAAATTCCAGCTCCCTACGGAGGTATCAATATCAGCAATGACGTATCTCAGCATAAAAGGCTTTCAGAATCTCGCCGTGGCATAGAGCAGTGATACTCAAGTGTGGTACGCGTACCATCGTCGGTACGCGCGCCATTGTCTGTCGGTACGCGGAGATTTTCCAGAAAAGAAAGAAATAATAGTAATACTCTATGCCACGAGAGACTGCCAGGATATCTGACACGCTTTCATTTTTTTTTTTTTTTTACATTTTCATTTTAGTTTTATATTATTATGGCTACATTGTTCATTTACTCACTCATGTTAAAAGTTATTGCTATCCAACTAACGAATGCGATATCATGAACAGCAAAACAGTGAACTGAATACGCATCAGACTTTGTTCCATTAATATATCCATGATATATACATGTCATATATTTTAAATACGTCTTAAATTAATTAAAATTAATATTTTGTTTTACTGTTTGTCTATTTTTTAGAAGATTAATGCCTTTTATTAAATTCAAATTGCTTACGAAGTATTAATATTATTTTTAATTATTTTTTCTGGATTTTTAAAAGTATATACCCTCGAAATCAGTGGCCATAACTAATATAGCACAAATATGGTACCGGTCAATGGCACACTAAGAAGACTTGTTACGTCGATGATGACTGCCCTTAGAATGAACAACATATCATGTCGTCATATTTATTACAGATAGTCTCAAAATGTCCCTGAAATAGTACATATCTAAAAAAAAAAAAAAATTCAGGGGTTCACAGTCCACCCCCCTCTTACTCAGCTGGATTGGTTTGCTTTACCTGCCGGTCCCTGGCACATTGAAAAAACAATACTACCGGTCCGCCACATCAGATAGTTTGAGAAGCACTGGCATAGATGTTAAGAAAATAGCTTAGCAAATCATAATTAATTCATCGAGACCTTAATTCTTATCGGGCGCCCCATAATTACGGCCTTAAGGCAGACTAAACTTGTATCAATAAATACTTGTAATAGCTATTACGATCTTCGCCACATTTGAATTCTTATCGAAACAGTTTATCAGATAATTGTTTCTGTGTGATAATGCCTAATAATTATGGCCTTGTGTCAGACTATGTTAAATATGTCTACAAAACTTCTGACCTCATTTTCTCATGTTTTGTAAACCAATAACAAATAGTTTAATAAGGAAACTAATCAAAAAGATTACGCTAATGGTATGTGTATTGCAACTGTCAGAATCACGTGGCTTTAATCACGTGATTTAAATAAAATCTTAATCCCACTCGGGATTAAGTTTGTCACAATAGATTCCAATTGAACTCTTCACGTACATTTTTTTCTCTCTCTCTCTCTCTCTCTCTCTCGGCCTAAATCAAACACTCAGTAATTTGTATATTTCTCGAGATTAGAATAATCTATGTCAATATTAGAGAGCTAAAAAGAAGAAATCGTTTTGGAGAAGTAGAAAAGACGGAGAGAAGAGAAAAGAAAAGAAAATCAAAGATGGCGCAGCGAGTATTATCAGGCTGTCTTTCCCAACGTGACGTCCGTCAGTCGAGACTTGACAGGCCTTTCCTTGTGCAACAAGCGCCATCTTGAAAAGTCGCTCCTTGTTAAGTGCTTCTCTTTGACATTTCATTCTCTTGGCATCAGAAGGATTATTTCCTATTACGATTTATTTATGTTTTCTCATCTTTTTAGAATCCATTCAAAGCGGTTACGGTTCGGTTTGTTTTTGTTTTTGATAAAAGTCACTGCAGACGTATGTCTAGTTTTACTAGTTACACCTACTGTTAGCAGTATATGTCCTCACTGTACATCGATTTACTTTGATGTCATTCATTTCTATACGGTTAAGAAGTGAACAGAATGAAAAACAAAAATGTCAATAAAATAAAAAGGGTATTTATTAATGGATAGGTGTGGAAACGGCAAATTATTTTCCATGAACAAAATTGCAACCTCACCAGTGCACAAAATCCAGCGTCTATTTGAAATCATTTTTCCGCTGAGATAAAGTAGAATGATTATATTGAATCAACTGCTAAGTATGCAACTCGGAAACTTGATTCACTGCATCGAACGAGACAGTTTTTTTCGACAAAAACTATCTTACATATTCATAAGTCTATCATTTATCAATACTTTGAATATTGCTGCCATATCTAGTATGTTGCTCTTGTTTTATAATTAGAGACTAGCAGTATAACCCGGCGTTGCTCGGGTGTAATGAAAGCTTTAAAACTAATCCATGGTCCTCGAGCTCAGACTCTTTGGACATTGGCACGAAAGACTAAAAAGCAATAGTTGTTTCCAGTTAAAGCGAAACCGTAGACTGAAAGAAAAATGAATGAATGTAAGTTAAATTTTGATTTCCTCGTATCGATATCAAATAAGTATTTTTTCGTCGTACGCTGAATTTTGAAGGCTAAATAAGTCCTCTGAGTAAATGGTATCATGGCTGAGACTAAGAACTACAATTATATCTACTTAGAGCCAAACCCGAAGCATAAACTAAAATAAAAGGGCTGAAAAAATACACACATACAGGCAGATAAACAGACACACATACAACCATCTTGCCTTTTATATATTATCGATTTTCTGTACTATTGTAAGAACTGCAACCTTGAAACTTCTGAATATCGTTTCTTATGTCTTTTTCTATGAGTGTATCACATTTGACTAAAATCGGACCACTCCTTCTATAACCCGATTTTTTCGTTTATCAATTTTCGGTATTTATCGGGGGTACATCGACAAAAACCTAGCTAAGAATACTCGCAGGCGCTTATAGTACAACTGTGTAAATTTTCAAGAAAATCGGCTAAGCCGTTTCGGAGTCTATAGGTAACGGACACACACACACATAGACACACAGACAAAGTACCATTTATAAATAAGTTTAGATATGTCAGCAGAACTTCGTTTTAAGTCTGATTAAGCACGTGTCAAACTCGAGCATGTCAAGAACGGTA
Source organism: Ascarosepion bandense (assembly GCA_037127315.1). Lineage (NCBI taxonomy): Eukaryota > Metazoa > Mollusca > Cephalopoda > Sepiida > Sepiidae > Ascarosepion > Ascarosepion bandense. Next base: position 348,694 of record JBBBDQ010000414.1, read on the forward strand.
CAGGGAACTAATGATTTTCGAAACACCTTTGAATATAGATTGTATATACCGATATAAATACAACTGATATTTCTAGTTTAGCTTCTTTTTTGTTTATTTGTTTCATCATTTCACTCCAATCAAAGTGGGGCCACCACTTGTGCACAGGGGTTACAGTGAGAGAAAAGACTGTGTACAGAGTATATTGAAGAAAGTATAAAAGATGAAAGCGGATTCAAGAAGATAGAACATTTCAATTGACGTTGAAGTTAAATTTTCGAAGATGGTAACAAGTAAATGGAAAGGAGTTCCACAAGGGGAAGTGCGAGAAAATAAACTGTTCGAGTAGAAGCAGATATTTGCATTTAGTTATTTCAAATATAAATGATCTAGACATAGATCTACTAGCACACTTAGAATCACGTAGCCGAGGTACCAAAGTAAAAGCCTCATTATAGCAGTTGCTATCAAAGTAGTTGTAGAAAAGTCAGAGAGAAGCCATGTCAAAGTCGGTGAAAATGTCATTGAAGACAAGACACCAAGTGAGAACCGATTATATTGCAGATTCTACTTTTTATTTTGTCGCAAACCTCGAGGCGAAGAGCAGGAGCAACCGACCAGATATGACAATAGTATTCAGCGCAAAGATAAAAATGGTAGATTTATAAACGTGAAAGATGGCTTCTGATGAGAAATACTTTCTGACCTGACACAGTGACCCATCCCTCCTAGCCGTATATGTAGCTATAGATAATACGGCACGAATTGATGAGCAGTAAAGTTGCTTAGGAACTTGGAAATATGCGCTGAGAATCCCTATGTTTTAATGAGGCCTGGACAAGCATTGTATTCTCAGTCAAGACGGGGAATCGCGTTTCTTTTAATACAAATTTATAACATAACCCGCAAAAATAATAACTACTTTATATTTAACATCCTTTTCAAATTAGATTGTTGTGATATAATAGACGTTAATTCGTAATGAGTTCTCGGAGAACTGAGTTTGAGTTCCAATCGGGTTCATTGCATTAACCTCAGCGCAAATAGCTTTGGAAAAGGCACGAATACATGTCCCCTAAATCTATGGGCTGAATGGCTTGATAAACTGGGTGGTATATCTTTGGTTGGAAACCAGTTTACCGATGACGAAACGGCAACCTACTGGCAAAATATTTCCAACCTCGAAAGAGACATGATGGTCTAAGCGTGTATCACGTGTGGCATTTGGCTGACTGATTAAATTAGCCAACAATCCTGTCATTAAATTAAAAGTATCGCCAGAAATAAATTATTTCGAAAAAAGAAAAATCCTATTATCATAAATTCAGGACTTTCATGATTGAAGTTGAAAATTAATTGTTTTTCATTGTATTTTTATTGATTAAATTCTCAACAAGCTTCTGTCACACATTTTAAGATGAGTTATTGATAATATTCAATACGCTTTGTTTTTGCTATTTATTTTTGTTCTAGTTTTATTTTATGGCGTTCCTTGATTCGCTATTGAATAGCCAATCGTTGAAATTAATACCAATTAGAAAACTAAACCAAACTTCTAAGATATAACGCTAAAAATCTGTATGTCCGCTCAAAACTTTAATTAATACTGTGACATCAACTAAAGAAGGTGGAGTTCATGGCTGTCTGCAATCTATTTTTTTAGCTCTTATAATATCTTTCATTATTTCATAAACCTCCCATCCATCCTGTCCTGCCATCACGAGTTTCCGTAGATCACCGAAATTAAACAACATCGAATCTGTTCCCTTCGTAGATAGGGTCCCGATTGGGAATACTAGTTGCTGCAAGCTTAGATGTGCCGGTGGTCTAAAAGATAATGGCTCGGAATGGTTAATCCTAAAGCCGATTTGGGTTTGTTATATTAACTTAAACGCAAATACCGTTAAGAAATGTATGAAGCCATTATTTCTCCCTGTCTCCTGCTATTGGTTAATTATTAAGACTTGTATTACTTAATCATTTTTATCTAAAAAAAAAAAAAACAACTTTCAATTTAAGAAAATTGTTTGGCTTTAAATAACCTGCAAAGGTTTGGTAAGCCGTAGAAAACCAATCCGTCAACCAATAAATGTTCCGCCGTCATATAAACTCGTCCGTTAGTGCGCCTGCTGCTCAGCCTGTCACTTTTGTTTTCTTGTGAATATCAAATTCCCCAAGCCCTCTTTCCTTACTACGTGTCTAAGAAATTTCAAGTATCTCTTGATAAGTATTCTGTTTTCCCGGTTTATGTTCATGATATTCTCAGCATCCTTCTGTAATACCGCATTTCATCAATTCATCAGCAAGAATATTGCCCAACATTCACTACTATACAGGAATATTAATATTACATAGCAATTCATTCAGCTTTTCTTTTACTCTATGTTATATCCCGGGAAGGAATAACAGGTAAAAGAATAGTGTAAGAATAATACTTAAACACTAAAGATAGATTAGAAGAGATTTATTATACAACAGTACAATTAACCAATAGACGTACAAGAACAATCATCATATAGTAACAGGAATAACGATCAAGTAGAAAATGTCTCTGCCTAATGACGTATGCGTCCGTCTAGTGACGTATACTTCCGTCTAGTGACGTATGCTGACACAGTCTTTTATAGACTAGACCATATCCATTACGGGGTAGGAAAGGATGTTCCTCTACAATACTCTAAGAAAATTTTATCGTACTTAGCTTATTTTTTGAAAGGCAGCTTTTCTTATTTTAATTCGTGTTCAGATGCTGAGGTCGTATTTTGAGTTCCTTATTGAAACATTTCTCAGATATATTAAATTTGTGGGATTTGGACATCTCTGGTTTTTTGTTCACATATTGAACTAGAAAATCAAGTTCAGTTTACGGCAGCGTATTTATAATTTGTTTGTAAACGGTGGATCAGGGTGAGGATCAAATTTTGGCATTGTGGCGTTGGTTTTTGCACTAATACCTTTGGAAAAGGCATGAATACCACTTTTTCCCTCTCGAATCTGCTATTGCCTGGCTAAACCGGGCACTGAAGCCGGGCATCCTGTTTAGGATGTATGCATAACTCAAAAGCCAAAGCTGTGGAAAAAGCATTGGGTAGCTACTCCACTATCATTTATAGGTAGTCATGGAAAGTCCCAGATGATGAATAAAAGAAATCTCTAGAGAAAAGACATGGCAATTAAGAAAACAAATTAAAAAAGAAGCAATCACATTAGCGGTTGCAAAGAGCCAATGGCAGTCGTACGAACATACGCATGCGTGCACTGTACTTCCGTTTTTCCACGGGCGTTTATTTATCTTGTTTATGTTTGCGCATGAGAAATTGTTACCATATGATAATACTTGACTTGAAAAGCCATTTATCTCTCGATGCATTCGATCCATTAATTTAGAAGCCGGTACGTTTCATTTTCGATTTTATAGTCGTCATCCATTTCTGAAGCTCCAAATGAATAACGAAGCTCTTTCATTAAAGACTTCAGACAACAAAGTCTTTTTTCTATTGTTACAGTTTTCCAGTTAACTTAAAATGCGGACATAGCGCTTTGAAACACCGGTTTCCCCTACATCACCGAAGTTAAACAACGCCGAACCTGGTCAGTATCTAAATGGGTGACCGATTGAGAATACTAGTTGCTATATTCTTGGATGTGCGGATGGTGTAATGGTTAATGGTTCAGAATTGGAAATCAGTGAGCAGAATTCCAATTTCTGTCGGCTTATATTCACTTACACACAAATATCTTTGAGAAATGTATGAAGCCATTATTTCTCCCGGTCTCCTGCTATCAGTTAATTATTAAGACTTGTATTACCTAATCATTTTTATCTCCAAAAAGAAAACAAAACTTTCAATTTAAGAAAATCGTTTGACTTTAAATAACCTGCGAAGGATTGGTAAGCCGTAGAAAACCAATCAGTCAGCCAATAAATTTTCCGCCGTCATATAAACTCGTTCAGCAAGTGCGCCTGCTGCTCAGTCTGTCTTGTGAATATCAAATTCCCCGAACCCTCTTTCCTTACTACGTGTCTAAGAAATTTCAAGTGTCTCTTGGTAAGTATCCTGTTTCCATTTTCTTAAAAACTTTTTTCATTAAAGACTTCAGACAACAAAGCCTTTTTTCTATTATTACAACTTTCCAGTTAACTTAAAATGTGGACATAACGCGTTGAAACACCGGTTTCCCCTACATCACCGAAGTTAAACAACGTCGAACCTGGTCAGTATCTAGATGGGTGACCGATTGAGAATACTAGTTGCTGTATTCTTGGATGTGTGGATGGTGTAATGGATAATGGTTCAGAATTGGAAATCAGTGAGCAGAGTTCCAATTTCTGTTGGCTTACATTCACTTACGCGCAAATATCTTTGATAAATGTATGAAACCAACTCTTCTGTGTCTAGCTATAGCTTAATTAGTACGCTTTTTATCAGTAAATCATTATCATCCTTAAAACATTCTTAAAACCTATATAGCACAGAGAAGCCACATTGCGCTGGTGAGAAAGTGACTGTAACTGAGCTGCCAAGTCGGGATCAATCACATTACAGACTATCCGTTGGATTTTGTCAAGGGCCCCTAGGTGGATATGAGCACCAGACTAGATATGGCAGCAGTATTCAATGCACAGGCGGATGGTAGATTTATATATGTGCAGGATTGTTTCAGACGGGAAAAACACCTTGGCCGTACACAGAGAACCGACTTTCTTAGCTGCGGATTTAGGTATGGATTCTATATAGTCATTCCGCTTAAGGTCTGTTATGAGAGTTAACCCGAGGAGGCGCAGTGTTTTGAAGAAATGAGGATGATAAGATGATGATTTATAGTAAAAATTTTAAAACAAGGCATGACAGCGTCACGCCATAGACGCCAGCTTAAATAAAATACCTTTCACCATAGAGACAGTATTGCAAGTTTTGTAAATAAAAAATATGCATTGTACGTACAAATATCTGGTACAGATTTTTTCGATGGGTTCTAGTTATATGTAACCGTTTTACATATGACGTCACACTGGACAAATTTGAATCCTCATTCCCCAAAGGTATGCGAGCATGTAGGCAACTAAGTCTTTTCTGGAAAATGACAAGACCCAGTTTTTGACAAGGACAAAGACGGTCAATGGTGCTTAAACAAAACAGAGCAAAATATGTTATTTGATCAGTTTATCTGATGATGCTCATTTGTAACACCTTATTCAGAAATTCGAAAAAAATCAATAAAGGTTAAACAAACTGTTATCAGATAGATTCTTACTGCCTAAATGTTATGGTGAAACTCACCTATTCCTCAGATAATGGAATATCTCCTCCTATATTAATAAGAATTAACAGGAAGTTAACTCGAGAAGTTCTTGAGAAGTTCTTAGGAGTTCTAGAGAGTTCTTTAGAGTTCTGTTGGAGTTCAGTAGAACTACTAGGCAATTAATATTAGTCGGCAGTTAGCCGAATACTAAGGAGTCAGCTTTCAGTAGAAGATTACCAAGTTCCTAACATTTTGGTTTCGTTAAGTCGATTAGTAACCGACATAGCACAATTATAACTTTCAGTGGGAAAACTACTCCATAACACGAAATAAATAAGATAGATAGATAGAGAGAGAGAGAGAGAGAGAGAGAGAGAGAGAGAGAGAGAGAGAGATAATGTGTTATTTAGCAAGTTTAATTCATTGAAAATGTCTCATTATTGTATTAAGAAATTTAGTGTATTGCATTTATTAAATAATTTATACACTGATATAAATACCCCTACTCTTCAGAATTTAATGTTCTTAATATATATTATTTATTAAAGTAAGTAAAATCTTATCAAATTGAATAATGTCATAGTTTTAATATATTTTACATTTTACTATTGGGAGCAGATTTTCAGAAATAAAAGCAAATTGTTTCATTAAAATTAATAGATGATTTACATTCCCCAACGGGCCCTGCGTTTGACTTATAACCAATTTTCTTAGCAAAATTTAATTTCTTCAAATGTCATGAATGTACATGAAGGTGAAGGGGTGAGAGAGTAACAGATGTAAAAACAATATTTTCTCCAAGATTTGTTGAAAAATAATACTTTGAAAAATAATTTAATTCATTTATGAATAAGTCTTGAAATTTATATGTAAGCATAACATTTCTCTTTTTTTATGACAGAGGACATAATTTTCGAAATTGTAAATGATGCATATATATATATATATATATATATATATATATATATATATATATATATATATTAATAAATATACATATTATCCTACGTTTATGGCATGAAAAAACTCCTTAAAACTAAAAGAAATCTTCAACAATGTCAAAGTTAGTTCTAGTTGTGTTAAAAACGTACATAAATATATTTCGCAACATAATACTATCATATCAAATAAATATTTGGCCCACATAAACATCTGTCACCCAACTAATAGCAAAAATGACCCTTCTAAAAATAATTGCAACTGCTGAAAAAATAAACCCTGCTTACTGAATGGCCAGTGTATATCCGACAGTATCAAAACTTATTTATAAATGGAACTTTTTTGTGTGTGTGTCTGTGTGTGTCTGTGTGTGTGCGTGTCCGATACCTTTAGACTCCAAAACGGCTCAACCAATTTTTCACAGTTGTACTATAAGTGTCTGAGAGTGATCTTAGCTAGGTTGTGTCGAGGTACCCCCGATAAATATCGAAAATCGATAATCGAAAAAATCGGGTTATAGAAAGAGTGGTCCGATTTTAATCAAATTTGATACACTCATAGACAAAAACATAAGAAACGATATTCAGAAGTTTCAAGGTTGCAGTTCTTGCAATAGTGCAGAAAATCGATAATATATATATATATATATATATATATATATATATATATAAGGCAAGATGTTTGTGTGTGTGTCTGTTTATCTGCCTGTATGTCTGTATTTTTTTAGCCCTTTTATTTTAGTTTGTGCTTTGGGTTTGGCTCTAAGTACGTATAATTGTAGTTCTTAGTCTCAGCCATGATACCATTTACTCAGAGGACTTATTTAGCCTTCAAAATTCAGTTTACCACAAAAAACTTATTTCATATAGATATCAGGAAATTACATCCATTCAGTTTTCTTTCAGTCTACGGTTTCGCTTTAACTGGAAACAACTATTGCTTTTTAGTCTTTCGTGCCAACTTCCAAATAGTCTGACCTCCAGGACCATGGATTAGTTTTAAAGCTTTCATTACATCCGAGCAACGCCAGGCTATACTGCTAGTTGTTTATGGAGCTCGAATTCATTCGCATGATAATAGTGTTAACTTTTACTCTGGCAATACTTCTAACAGGTGGATAATAAAATTTAACAACCACATGTTGTCTTTTACAGTAAATACCGCAAATGCACTGCTTTATCCGTACATTATTGGAAATTAAAAAACAGCAGTAAGAACCCAATTATTACCTGGAATATCGTAGCTAAATCCAAACATTACAATGGAAAAGGAGATAAATGTTATCTATGCCTTTTAGAAAAACTTGTCATCTTAAACCGTATCAAGAATCCAAATTTGCTTAATAATGAAAGTGATCTAATGACCACATGCTGTCATAGAAAAATACTTATTTAAATTCTTAGAACCAGATTGATATAAATACCTCTTTACGTTTGCTTCTTTCTTTCTTTTTTCTTTCTTTCTTTCTTTCTTTTTTTTACCCGCAATATTAATCTTAACAATTATGAATTAAACACTTTATATTTTTGCTCCTTACATTTTTAATTCTTAATTCAAATTTAATTTCTTCATTTTTGCTCCTACATTTTAATTCTTAATTCTAAATTTTACCTCTTAATTTTTGCTCCTTACATTTTTAATTCTTAATTCTAAATTTTACCTCTTAATTTTTGCTCCTTACATTTTTAATTCTTAATTCTAAATTTTACCTTTTAATTTTTGCTCCTTACATTTTTAATTCTTAATTCTAAATTTTAATTTAATTTTTAAGTCTTACATTTTTAATTCTTAATTCTAAATTTTATTTCTTAATTTTTGCTCCTTTATATTTTACCTTGAATTCTAAATTTCACTTTAATTTTTGCTCCTTATATTTTTAATTCTTAATTCTAAATTTTACCTGTTAATTTTTGCTCCTTACATTTTTAATTCGTAATTCTAAATTTTACCTCTTAATTTTTGCTCCTTACATTTTTAATTCTTAATTCTAAATTTTACCTCTTAATTTTTGCCCTTTACATTTTTAATTCTTAATTCTAAATTTTACCTCTTCATTTTTGTCTTTGTATATTTTTAATTCTTAATTCTAAATTTTACCTCTTCATTTTTGCCTAGTTATATTTAATTTTAATTCTAAATTTTACCTCTTAATTTTTGTCTACATTTTTAATTCTAATTCTAAATTTTACCTCTTAATTTTTGCTCCTTATATTTTTAATTCTTAATTCTAAATTTTAATTTTTAATTTTTGCTCCTTACATTTTTAATTCTTAATTCTAAATTTTACCTCTTAATTTTTGCTCCTTACATTTTTAATTCTTAATTCTAAATTTTACCTCTTAATTTTTTGCTCCTTAGCATTTTTAATTCTTAATTCTAAATTCTACTTTTAATTTTTCACTCCTTATATTTTTAATTCTTAATTCTAAATTCTTTACCTCTTAATTTTTGCTCCTTACATTTTTTAATTTTAATTCTAAATTTTACCTCTTAATTTTTGCTCCTTATATTTTTAATTCTTAATTCTAAATTTTACCTCTTAATTTTTGCTCCTTACATTTTTAATTCTTAATTCTAAATTTTACCTCTTCATTTTTGCTCCTTACATTTTTAATTTTAATTCTAAATTTTACCTCTTAATTTTTGCTCCTTACATTTTTAATTCTTAATTCTAAATTTTACCTCTTCATTTTTGCTCCTTACATTTTTTAATTCTTAATTCTAAATTTTACCTCTTAATTTTTGCTCCTTACATTTTTAATTCTTAATTCTAAATTTTACCTCTTAATTTTTGCTCCTTACATTTTTAATTTAATTCTAAATTTCCACTTAATTTTTTGCTCCTTACATTTTTAATTCTTAATTCTAAATTTCTAATTTTTAATTTTTGCTCCTTACATTTTTAATTCTTAATTCTAAATTTTACCTCTTTAATTTTTGCTCCTTATATTTTTAATTTTTTAATTCTAAATTTTACCTCTTAATTTTTTTATTCTATATTTTTAATTTAATTCTAAATTTTCTTTTAAATTTCTTAATTTTTGCTCTTTACATTTTTAATTCTTTAATTCTAAATTTTACCTCTTTAATTTTTGCTCCTTACATTTTAATTCTTAATTCTAAATTTTACCTCTTAATTTTTGCTCCTTACATTTTTAATTTTAATTCTAAATTTTACCTCTTCATTTTTGCTCCTTACATTTTTAATTCTTAATTCTAAATTTTACCTCTTCATTTTTGCTCCTTACATATTTAATTCTTAATTCTAAATTTTACCTCTTCATTTTTGCTCCTTACATTTTTAATTTAATTCTAAATTTTAATTTTAATTTTTTGCTCCTTATATTTTTAATTCTTAATTCTAAATTTTACCTCTTAATTTTTGCTCCTACATTTTAATTTTAATTTAAATTTTAATTTTAATTTTTGCTCCTTACATTTTTAATTCTTAATTCTAAATTTTACCTCTTAATTTTTGCTCCTTACATTTTTAATTCTTAATTCTAAATTTTACCTCTTAATTTTTGCTCCTTACATTTTTAATTCTTAATTCTAAATTTTACCTCTTAATTTTTGCTCCTTACATTTTTAATTCTTAATTCTAAATTTTACCTCTTAATTTTTGCTCCTTACATTTTTAATTCTTAATTCTAAATTTTACCTCTTAATTTTTGCTCCTTACATTTTTAATTCTTAATTCTAAATTTTACCTCTTCATTTTTTGTCTCTTACATTTAATTCTTAATTCTAAATTTTTACCTCTTAATTTTTGCTCCTTATTTTTAATTTTAATTCTAAATTTTACCTCTTAATTTTTTGCTCCTTACATTTTCAATTCTTAATTTAAATTTTACCTCTTCATTTTTGCTCCTTACATTTTTAATTCTTAATTCTAAATTTTACCTCTTAATTTTTGCTCCTTACATATTTAATTTAATTCTAAATTTTACCTCTTAATTTTTGCTCCTTACATTTTTAATTCTTAATTCTAAATTTTACCTCTTAATTTTTGCTCCTTATATTTTTAATTCTAATTCTAAATTTTACCTCTTAATTTTTGCTCCTTACATTTTTAATTCTTAATTCTAAATTTTACCTCTTAATTTTTTGCTCCTTACATTTTTAATTCTTAATTCTAAATTTTACCGCTTAATTTTTGCTCCTTACATTTTTAATTCTTAATTCTAAATTTTACCTCTTAATTTTTGCTCCTTACATATTTAATTCTTAATTCTAAATTTTACCTCTTAATTTTTGCTCCTTACATTTTTAATTCTTAATTTTAAATTTTACCTCTTAATTTTTGCTCCTTATATTTTTAATTCTTAATTCTAAATTTTACCGCTTAATTTTTGCTCCTTATATTTTTAATTCTTAATTCTAAATTTTACCTCTTAATTTTTGCTCCTTACATATTTAATTCTTAATTCTAAATTTTACCTCTTAATTTTTGCTCCTTACATTTTTAATTCTTAATTCTAAATTTTACCTCTAATTTTTATTCCTTATATTTTTAATTCTTAATTCTAAATTTTACCTCTTAATTTTTGCTCCTTACATTTTTAATTCTTAATTCTAAATTTTACCTCTTAATTTTTGCTCCTTACATTTTTAATTCTTAATTCTAAATTTTACCTCTTAATTTTTTGCTCCTTACATTTTTAATTCTTAATTCTAAATTTTACCGCTTAATTTTTGCTCCTTACATTTTTAATTCTTAATTCTAAATTTTACCTTAATTTTTGTCTTTTATGTATTTAATTCTTAATTCTTAATTTTACCTCTTAATTTTTATTCTTTACATTTTTAATTCTTAATTTAAATTTTACCTCTTAATTTTTGCTCCTTACATTTTTAATTCTTAATTCTAACAATGCTTAATTTTTGTTCTTTATATTTTTAATTCTTAATTCTAAATTTTACCTCTTAATTTTTGCTCCTTACATATTTAATTCTTAATTCTAAATTTTACCTCTTAATTTTTTATTCCTTACATTTTTAATTCTTAATTCTAAATTTTACTCTAATTTTTGTCTCTTACATTTTTAATTCTTAATTCTAAATTTTACCTCTTAATGGGTTCTTTATATTTTTAATTCTTAATTCTAAATTTTACCTCTTAATTTTTGCTCCTTACATTTTAAATTCTTAATTCTAAATTTTACCGCTTAATTTTTGCTCCTTATATTTTTAATTCTTAATTCTAAATTTTAATTTTTTAATTTTTGCTCCTTACATATTTAATTCTTAATTCTAAATTTTACCTCTTAATTTTTGCTCCTTACATTTTTAATTCTTAATTCTAAATTTTACCTCTTCATTATTTTTTACGTTTTTATTTTATTTTATCTTATGTCTATTTTTATTTAAAACTTTAAGATTTGAATTTTCGCTACATTTTTATGTACATGTAATATTTTAACATTTAATTTTTTAAGACTCATGATTTACGCCCTTTCATTTCTTCCACCTGCATTTTATTATTTTTATTTTTGTTTTAAATTTAATTTTAATTTTAATTTTAAATTTTAAATTTTAATTTTAAATTTTTATTCATATGTAACCGTAAAATATTTAAATTTGTAATCTTGTTATTAAATAAACAATAATTTAACTTTATAAGAGTTTATTCTCATGAACATCGAGTGAACTTAAATTAAAAAATCTATCACATTTACATCTATTAAACTGTTAGTTTGAAATATGCATCTGATAATTGCATAACGCATGAAACTCTGAGTCATGCCATAGACGTAGTATAATATGTATATTTATTTATATATATATAATACAACTCTGTTCATACATTGAGCACTGTTTTTTAACACCTGAACAATAATCTTATACATATGTACACCCTCCGCATATGTATATTTATTAATTTACATCATATATACATATATTCTTTCTTCCTGCTTGTTGGAATTCCTCCTTTGTAGCTGCTGTTGTTAAGAACTTTGGGGAGCCGTCTGCCCCATCTAACCATCGACATTAGTCTCTTACCTCTTTGTGGCAAGGTATTTGAGGCTTTTATCAATAATTAGGCATGTCACATGTCAAAACATTCTCTCTAACAAACATTATAGCTTCCATTTCTATCGCTGATGGCCTGACCATCACTGAAAATATATATCAAGCTCTTGGAAAATGCGAAACTCAAGCTGTGCTCCTGATATCTCGAAAGCATTTGACAGGGTTTAGCATGCTGGACTTCGCTGCAAGCTCCAGAACTACAGTATGTTTGATTTAATCTAATCATTCCTATCAAATCTTGAAATGAAGTCGGTTGAATAGACAAGCTTCCAGATCTTTTCATACAAATGCGGACGCTATAGCTGCTGCCAAGCACCATTTGCTACCAAACCTTAATGTCCAAATCAGCAGGTCCGTTTTCTCGCCGAAGCTAGCCCTGTATTCTTGACCGTCGCCCTTGTCACCCCTTGGGACAATGTCGCCAGAAAATATAGTTTCTTATATTTTAGGACAACGTAAAACAATTATGAGGTCTAAATAGAAAGTATGAAATAGAAACAGTAAAGTTAGAATAAGTAAGTAAAAATATAACAAGTAAGCTGTTTTTACAGTAACCTTTTCTAGGATATAGGATTTTTGAATCTGCGTAAGAAATAGACTCCCCCTTAACAGCCTTTTTTGGATTGAGACCTTCTAAGAGGTCAGACGTAAATTTGTTATCTCCAGTGGCAGCAAATTCGTTTTCGGTACTGTTAGGGAGTAATTAAATTGCCATAGACCACACGAGGTGCCAACGAGGTAATTAATATTTTTTCCATTCACTTTCCAGCAAACCCTAGACAAATTTTATAGTTAATGGAATTTAATTCTTCTAATGTTTTATTTGCCTTTTAGACCCGTTCGGAATTTGTAAAAATGTATTGCTTTGGCGACGCAAACGATTCCTGCTGATTTAAACCCTTGCTTTTTTTATCTTTCATTGTTTATTTCCTTATTTTTTCGGATTTTGTAATTATCTATCCTTGTGTACATTCTTCCTCCATGTTATCATGTTATTTGTTTGTCTTAATTGCAGTTTTCACATCTGCACAGGTACTGTAAAGGAAATAAAACCTTTTACAATATAACCGCAGATATCAGTTATCTCATGCATGTTTCATGTGGCAATGGCAATTACATACGCTACTTCAAAATTCTATCCTAGGTTTTACGCTATTTCTGATCTTCATCTATGTTTTTCTTTATGAAATCAGTTTCTAAGTTGGCGTCAATGGAGATGACAGCACCATTTATGCCTTGCTTTGTGGTGTCTCCCCTTTTTTCCCAGGATAATAGACTCGTCTAGAGTATACACATACTCCTGATATAGAAGCAAGACGTCAGATCCGAGAGATACTGAAAGATACCGGAAGATACGGAGGTTTCACGAAGAATACAGCGTAAATAGTTCATAGTAGCTCTGAGTTCCACTCAGCCCAGCTTCCGACGAGGACATACTAAATATACTACAGTTTCTCTTCGGGAGACTTCTAACCGTATTACTAACCTACGTTCAAATTTGTATCTTTTACGTTAATATACTTATATATCTCAAATTTTGGTTGTTGTTCCTTTTATTTTGTGCAGTTCCTATTCCTGGGGTCCACAGCACTGGCTCAATAAGAAATCTTCCATGGCTGACAAAATAAACCTGGCTGCTGTTCTTCAAAAAGACCTCCAATCTGTGATTGAATGGAACAGGAAATGGCTCGTGAATTTTAATGCCTGTAAAAACACGGCTGCTCTCCTTTAACCACAATAGAGTCTGTACTGCCTACCATCAGAATGGATGACACTAGTCTTCTAGAGAACAACACCTTAAGCCTCTTTGGGCTCACTCTCTCAAATGACCTCAAATGGAATGACTACATTGAATTCATAGCTGCAACTACTACTAGGAGGGTTGGATCACTGTGTTGACCATGTCCGTCAGAGTATATGGATATAGAGCATCCTCGCAGCACGTAATTTGTTCAAAGAAACAGCATCAAAGATTAACACTTCCGAATCAGACACTCTCCTGAACCGGACAAGGTCGGCAATACTTGGAAAAATATGGCCGCCTTTTATACACGTCGCATTAAATATTTTGAGCTTCCTGATTGGTTATATCTTCTAGTGATGAATTATAAAATGGTTTAGCCCTTGGATGTCTTCACAGTATGTATAAGTACCAAAAAGTCCAACACACTGAATCAATTTTTCACATTTTATAAAACTACCATTCCTCCGTGCATTGAATCATTGAATAGTGTTGCCATATGTGGTCGGATGATCCTGCTATTCATCCTGAGGTTCTCGACAAAACCCAAACAAAGATGTGCAATATAGTCTATCATGACCTGGCAGCCCGCCTTCAGTTACTTTCTCATGGACGTGATGTGTCTTCTCTCTGTCTTTTCTACAAGTATTTCCATGACAACTGCTGTGACGAGTTTTTTTTCCCTGGTTCCCCGACCACATGTATTTACTTGTGCTACAAGATTGGCATCAAAGTGCGACCCTTTTACCGTCGAAATAGTTGAATATAACCTCCTCTTCTACTCTAACAGTTTCTTTTTTTTCTTACTGTTTGTTTGCTTGCGTCCCTGATAGATACAATCTGTAAAAGCTTAAATTTCTACCTTGCATGGGTTGAAATGATTATAATATATATTTATATATTGATTGTTTGATACTTCGTTTTTGGTCATAATAAGGTTAAACCAGTACACATTTGTATTAAAAAGTGTTCAATACAATTATATTGTAGAACTTGTGAATATTTTCCATTTTTAAACGAGTTATTTCGCTAACCAGATTTCTACCATTAGTGGTGTCTTAAGGCGATTTTTAAAAATCGCCTGAAGGCACCACTCATGGTAGAAACCTGAGTAGCGAAATAAATCGTTTAAAAATGGAATATATATATAACAAAGTTTTGTAATTTGCTTAAAGCATTGTGTATATTAGGTATATGGTTAGGTCTTGAAGGCTGTCACAATGCGTTTAGTAAAATAAAGGAAGGTAAAAAAGTTTTTGGGTATTACCTATTTATTATACATTAATATTTCGAAATCAAAATCTCATCTTCTGAATGGTAGAGGAGGGTGTTTCTGTCCGAGTGAGTCCGTGCCTTTTAAGGAATGGCCATTCCTGGATGCTGCTGGTGCTAGTGTCATTAATTTTACTTTTTGTTTGTGTGTATAAGTGTGTTAGAGCATGTGTGTGTGTGTGTGTGTGTGTGTGTGTGTGTGTGTGTGTGTGTGTGTGTGTGGTATATGTGTGATTTACAGTTGGGAGCTTTTTCTGGTTTGATGATATTATATATATATATATATATATATATATATATGAATCCAGGTGAAGAGGACTCATGGTTTTACCATTTTGAGTGGCCCAGCATTTATTTTATTATGAACAGTGCTGAATATAAGTATTATAGTGCTTAATATAATCATATAGCTATGAATCAATTGTACATTCCGACACAGAAATTTCTTTCTTTCGAGATAAATTCTCTTCATCAGGCAATGTTTGATGTTGGCTTTACAAATGATTTACATTTCAATACAAATCCTTCGGTTTGCTGTTTATATATGTGGGAAGATATAAAATTTACATGTGTGTTTTTTAACTAATCAGCATGAAGATTCATTTTGGAATTTGGCCCCAAAGAATACTTAATAAGTAACTTTTTTCTCTTTTTTCTTTTTTTTTTTTCCCTTTGCTTACTTTTTTCCTTTCTTCTTCTTCCTCCCTAACGGTCAAGATGTAAACCTGCTTTTAACGTAATTTTATCTTTGTCCTTTTTTCTACTTTTATTGTCTCTCGCTTAGTTTATTGTGCCCATTTAGTACCAAGGCTGTCCTTTTTGCTTTTTTATCATTTTGGTCTACATTTTTGGAGACTAAACATAGACATTTCCGTGTCGCAATATACAATTAATTTATAACTATATATATTCGGTTGATGGAACTCGTCAGCCTGGAATAGTAGTCCATCTAATAGAAGGAAAACTTTTATTTTATTTGTTGCGTTGCTGCCACACACAATTATGAAAAAGGTTTCGGAAGTAAACGCTGAAAAAAATCCGAAAGCGAGATACCTAACATTGTTCGATGTTATGTTCAACTTCATTTTGGCAACATCTGCGATGACGCCGATACCAAGTTGTATTGACCGTTACCTTTCCCTTGCATAACATGATAAATAACGATCTTTCATAAAACTTAATCCAGCTTTGGACCCTGAAGAGGACACGTCTTCAGTGCACTTCTCAACAGCAGCGAGATTCGGCATCTCTAGAACCAGACAGTAGCAACAACGCTTAAGCGCTTTTAATCTTTGCTCTCTAGGACGCATTCTGGGCATCAATTGGTCCAAACTAGTCAGGCTCAGGAGCAGGGATACGCTGTATAATGTATCTGTTTTTTTTTTGTTTTTTTTTTTTCAGTTTTGTTTAAGTATTTTCGACCGTTTTAGTCAATATCAAGAACTGGTTAAAGTTATTAATGCGGACAAGAGTTTGATGACTGCATTCTTGCATATCTTTTTGAAACAAGAGTTCCAACTGGTTCAAAGTGGTGTCATATGTAAAACAGTTACACTAGAACTAGTCATTCAGTTAAGTGCCATACATGAAACACGCTTGGGCGATCATGTCTCGAAAGAGTCATGACTGACTGGGCAGAAGATTATCCCGCAGTCGGTTGCCATTACTTTCTGCAGTAGACTGGTTGCCAGCCAAGGCTATAGAACCCAATCTGTTCTGTTATTTAACCCATAACAGGAAGGAAGAGACAGATTAATACCTTTCCCAAGGGTATTTGCGCGTAAGTGAATGCAATGAATTCAACTGGAATTCGAACTCGGTTCGCCACATCGAATGTATCAAATATTTATAGGTATTCATATTTGTACGCACATTATTATATATTTTTCACACTTTATGATATTGCATCTATGGTGAAAAGTATTTTATTTTGGCTCTCGGCTTTTGCGTGATGTTATAGCTAATCAAATAAAACATTGAATCTACCTAAAAATTTAATCCAACTTTTGTTGTGACGTCTAAATTGATCGTTTAAAATATGACAAAGAATTTTTTTCAAAGCAAATTCATGTTATTCAAGTTTATTTGATTTTGATAATAACTTCAGACTTAGTGTAGAGTTAAAATTCTTTGTATGTTTTCCTTTAAGTTTGTATTATATTTCATTCGACTAATGGTCTTTCCCGTTTCGTTTATGTAGCAAAAAAAATATAATTAACAAAAAAGGACAATCAAAGACAGAAATTGCTAACAGTGAATGATCTACTAGATGAAAGGGAAAAATATTTCTAGCTTTTAGCTAACTGATGCATTTTTTTTTCAAAATATAACAGATTTCGGGAGCGTTATTAAAAAAACAGTCATCCATTTTGAAAATCCTTAACTGCGAAATTGCACTGTAAAAGACTAAATGAAACGGGTCCTGGGCATAACGATAAACTGCATCCGGCAACATAGCCTCTGATTGAGAGGTTGTGAGGAGCATGAAACCACCTCTTGTTTGCTGTTGTTCTTAGATCCACCGTAACCCGGAGTGGTAGCACCTGCTTGGATCCCAGCTATGAGTAAATAGTTAACCCCAAACTGGGATCAGATCACTATAAAATATAAAAACACTCTTTTATAGAAATATATGCATAAAATTAACTTTTGTAGAAAAATATACATTTTTAAAGAAGAAAATATTACCAACAATACATTTTTGAAGAAAAATTACTAGCATAAAACACTTTTGAAGGAAAACTGATTCTCAGCGATGATACAAAATACAAAACTAGAAGATATTTTCAGTTTTCTAAAATAAAAAAGAATAAAACAAAAAATTTTCATTAAAATCTGACTAAATTGTCGTCTGCATTTGGTTGATCTAACTGTGAATGAGCGAGACCCAGTTGCCAGTCTGGTTGCATAAGTAAACACCTGTTACAGGGGCACCAGTGACTTAAGTTCGGCGGAGCAGAAGCCATCATTTTTTGCTAAATTTTAAATTTATTTTCATTTTTAATTGATCGAAATCTGACTAAATAAAGTTTCTAACTATAACCAAACATTTTAAAAAATACCTTTAAATCACTATTGATATGGATTTAAACAAAACTCAAACTCATACTAAATAAAATAAATGTTGCCTCTCACAGAGCAAAACAGACACGCCGAATTTTGTTTTAACAATTTCACCCCAGAAATTGATAATTTCCTTTAAGACGCAAGTGGATTTAAACAAAACTCAAACTAAATAAAATAAATGTTGCCTGTCACAGAGCAAACCAGACACGCCGAATTTTGTCTTAACAATTTCCTTTAAGACGCAAGGGGTTAATGAGTGCAAAGCAAAAAAGAAGACATAAAAGAAAGAATATTAAGATAACATGGTTTACGAAGACATAAGATGGCGATTGGCATTGCATTTAAATCGTTGAAGATTTTAGGAGGCAGAAAAGTATGAAACAGGCAGAGAGTTCCAACGAAAATAAATTATTAGAACAGAACACACGGTTACATCCAACCAGTTTAACAATAAAACGATGTGACCTATTTGCCAAATTAATAATACCCTTAAATTTATGAAATCGAGACTCCAAGGAGAAAAGTTCATGATGTAATAAATATGTGATGTAATGAATATACATACAGCTTGATTCCCCCTCATAGTAATATGATTGGATGGGTTCAGCCATAAATACAGACTAAGGAGACGTCTAGAGATTTACGGCTATAGGTCTACGTCTTTTGACTACACTTATTGCATAAGCCTAAGTTTTAGCATACTGCATACGACTACGACGAGTACCGTCCATTACGTCTACTTGCTAGACTGTCCTAACCGGTTACATTTGCCAAAACCGCTTAGCTACTTCAAATAACATATATATCTCTTTCCGGGACATATCAGTTCATTAGAATAATTGTCCTGAAAATATTTTTTAGAAAAAATGGAGGGGAACCATACCACGGCGGCGAGGAAATGAGTGATATCGAAATGCCAGGTCAGCACCGATAACCTCCCAGACCCTTATTTGGATTTTGTCGAAAATATCAATATATATATATATATATATATATATATATATATATATAGAGAGAGAGAGAGAGAGAGAGAGAATGCAATAGACCATATATGGCAGCAATTTTCAATGCACGGTCGAGAGGTAGTTTTATAAATGTGAAAAATGGTTTCTGGCAAGAAACTCTCTGACACGATACAGTGAACATTATTATAGTTTCTTCTTCTTCTTCTTCTTCTTCTTCTTCTTCTTCTTCTTCTTCTTCTTCTTCTTCTTCTGTGTGCCCTGTCCTTTCCTTAGCACGCTTTCTCCTGTTACACCACACAACCCTCGTTTTAGCATCCACCTGATCAGGACCTTCAAATATGTTATCCGCTGCTTTCCCCTGTCTCTTTTTCCCTCTATCTGGCCTGTTAGTATCAGGTTCTCCAAGCCTTCTTTCCTCACTGCATGTCCCGGGAACTTTAACTGTCTCTCCCTGATGCTCAGTATTAATTTCCTTTTCGTTTCCATTCTTTCCTAAACCTTATCATTGCTCACATGCTGTTATATGTAGTTTAATATGTGAAAAATGAAAAAAATATATACAAAACATTTGCTCATGAAAATTATCAAAAACATTGACGAAGGCATTTGAACATTAACATCTAAAACATTTATATTTTTATACTGGCTAGTTTATGTTGATTCATTTTTAATTGCAACTTCTGACTCGTCCTAGATGTATAGCCAGCGTCGAACAGATATTTAAAATGGTAAATAGCAGAAGTAATATGGTAAGAAACGATAATTATTTTTCGGATCGATATTAGCATTGGTTGAACAGTAAAAAATTGAAGATATCCTAACAGTTTCTCCACTTGACCTCTGTTCTTGCTTAGATTAACGTTTCAAGTGTGACAAATATCTTTTTATAAATTCATTGATTCCAATACATTATAGCACACATGTAGTACGTATTGGATTCAGAGTCAGAAACAGCAGAACAAAAATGTGGTTCTACAGAAGGACGCTGAGAATGTTATGGAGGGAACATATAAATAATGCGAAAGATATTAGGGGACAAAAATAATGCATATATTAAACGAAACCATTGAGGTAAGCGATGGCGGAGTTAAGTATTATATATTGTCTGTTGAAGGTGAATGGTTACGGATTTTTCTATAACGATTGGCAAGCAACTGGATGTGCGTCGTGGTGCAGTAGATATGGGCTCGGAACGAGAAATCGGGAAGCCAAGTTCGAATTCTAGTCGAATTCCTTGCATTCACTTACGCGCAAATACCCTTTGGAAAGGTATTTATCCGTCTCTTTCCCCCAGTTATGGGTTAAACAATTGGACAGATTGGGTTCTATAGCCTTGGTCGGCAACCAGTCTACTGCAGAAAGCAATGGCAACCTACTGCGGGATAATCTTCTGCCCAGTCAGTCACGTCTCTTTTGAGACATGATCGCCCCAGCGTGTATCACGTATGGCACTTAACTGACTAACTGACTGACTCGTCTTTCTGCCTTTTTTAAATCATTATCGATAACTGTTATGGGGAAACACACCTATTCCTCAGATAATAGACCCTTCCTCCTATATTAATAAGATTTAACAGGAAGTACTTGGGAAGTTCATGGGAGTTCTTTAGATTTCTCTTGGAGTTCCATAGAACTACTAGGCAGTTGATATTAGTCGGCAGTTAGCCGAATAGTAAGGAATCAGCTTTCGGTGGAAGATTACAAGTTCCTAAAATTTTGGGTACGTTAAGTCGATTAGAAACCGACATAGCACGATTATAACTTTATCTGAAGAAAGTAAATTTGTGACACGATAACTAGGCATATATGTATTTTATTATAATAGATTAGAATAGAAAATAGTTTAAAAACATATTTAACAAAAGTGAAAAACAAGAAAAAATAAATAAATAAACGCTTTTTCTTTTATGAGGAAAATTGTGGAAGAGACAAGAGTGTCCAATTACTGTTTTAAATCCTACCACTCTTCCGGTAAATATTTGACTCAGTGATTTAATGTGATAAAGAGATAAGTTCAGGAGATAAATTTCAGGAGGTTGGTTTTCGAATGACCAGGTCAAAGGCTGTCTTTTACTGTATCTTGACCACACATTAAGAATTTTCCGGCGGAAGCTTTATTAAGATAAAAAAAAAAGATAACTGAAATTTCAGACTTACAGTCACCAATGTTTATCACCGGTGGTCTAAAGCATTTCCGGATTTCCGGATTTCCGGATTCATTTTAAATAAATAGAAGTTAGTTAGTGAGTTTAAAGTGAGTTCCGCCGGGCGTGTGCTTGAAGTAAGAATCTCCGTTCGTCTTGTTTCGGTCAGTTCGGATTTGTTGATCTCCATTAATTAGAGTTAGAGCTGTGTGTCACATTCGCCTGCCCCAACCGAAAAGGCTAACTCTAAACGAAATAAAGCATCCTTTCAACTCATCCAAGTTGTGGAATTGTGTTCCTTATAGTTTAATCTTGTACCCCCAGCTTGAGGCTCCGACATTTTCAACAAACTCCCGGCAAACATCACAGCGTGGAGAACGGCCGCCGAAGAAATTGTTAGGACCGTCAGTTGGGGTGTTACAAATTATACAGAGAATAGGAGGCTAACTGCATAAAATTAACTAATGGCCATGAAAAGGCTCGATTTTGTTTAACATTGGTGATCTTCCAGGAACTGTTTTTCAAACTGATGTGGCCGTGAGCCCCTTTGTAGGCGTAAAAATTAATACGACCCTTCAATTTAATTTTTTTAATCGTTTCACCCCAAGCAAGGCAGTAATGCCACTGATGCGCAGGTGGCTGCTACATAAGAGTAAAAGATTAGATAGGAGGAGAGTAAGGAGAAAGACGAACCAGTTACTGGGGCGGGGGTCAGAGAAAGGAGCAATGGAAGGATGGGAATACAGGGGTCATGACAGTTGCAAAGGTTGAGAGAAAAGGAAAAGATATGCAGGGTGATGCAGAAATAACTAGAGTCAAGTGGTTAAGAGATGGGTATTGACATTGCATTTAAATTCCTGGAGGTTGTAATCCTCAGGAAAGCAAGAATGTGGAAGACAGTTCCACAAGCTGGAAGTCCGAGAAAAGAAGCTGCTAGATTAGAATTGTCGTCTGTATTTGGTCGATCTAACTGTGAATGCCAGCCTGGTTGCACTTGTAAACTCATGTGTAAGGGGCACCAGTGATTTAAGTTCGTCGGAGCAGAAGCCATAAATATTTATAGAATAGGCAAGGGGAAGCCACATCCCGTCTGTGAGAAAGTGGCTGGAGTCGAGCCGCCGCCAAGTCGGTACCTATCACATTACTGATTCTCCTTTGGAACCTGTCGAGAACACGGAAATGAACAGCGGGGGCGCCTGACCATATATGACAGCAGTATTCCATGCACAGACGGATGGTTGATTGTATACGTGCAAGATGGATTCACTTGAAAAAAAAACATCCTGGGCCGACACAGTGACCCAAACAGCTCAGTTTGTTATGAGGCCGAAAGAGATTTGAAATCTCTCATTCATTGGACAAAAATAGTCGCAAGGACCCATGGAAGATGAAGTTACATTTGCGTTGCTGTCTAGACAAAAAGAAAAAAAAATGAACAATTGCATATCAGTTTTATTCTGATAACGCCATAATTTGATTATTATAATGTTAGACGTTGTTTTATAATGAAACATATCATTCATTAACTTTTACATTCATGAATTTTTAATTTTCTAATTCTTACATTATCAATTTCTCCGAAGTTAGAAATTAAGTGCAAATAATTAATTGTATTTGCCGATTTTTACATACTACATTTATACTAATTTACAATTTGTGTACTTAGGCAGCAAATTTTCTTTTAAAAATGTCAGATAAGTTAAATTGCAAACAATATGTTTGCGTATTTTTAAAAAAATCCCTTCATACTCACAGATAATCTTTCACGTATTACAATCAAAGGATGTCAGAAATGAGCTATAACGTTGACAGATGTTATTTTCATTCATTTCCTAAGGTACCCGAGTACTTTCAACCTCTTTCCGAAGTCATCTTCAGGGGTGTGAGTTATGGAAACAAATGTACCGGAAAACTCTGTTGCTAAAAATTACTGTACATGTTTTTTGTTTCAAATATAACGGTTGGCAAATTCCTAGCATTCATTAGAACGTGAAAATTATCCAAAATGAGATTTTTTAATGTATTGTAATGTCACGGTCATGCAACGTGTTAAAGCACGAAAAACTGTTCTTTTTACAAACATTTCAGAACATTACTACAATATTCATAGCTGATTCTATTGACGGCTTAAGTGTTTTAATGAATATTGCCTCGAGAATCTGTAGTTTGCTTTTGTTGTTTTCTTGGTGTAGGATAGTTGTATTATTGATCATTACTTTTTGATATTGTGAATGTAGACAGAAATGTTGTAGATGTCTACAAATGAAAAAAATGTACAGTAATCTTTAACAACACAGTTTTCCGGACACATTCGTTACCATAACTCACACCCCTGAAGATGACCTCGGAAAGTATTTAGGTACCTTAAGTACTTGGGTACCTTAAGAAAGGAATAGAAATAACACCTGTCAACGTTACAAGCTCATTTCTGATATCTTTTAATTATAATACGAGAAAGATTATCCGTGAGTATGAACCGATTTTATTAAAAATACGCAAATATATTGTTTTCAATTTCTTTAATCTGTCATGTTTATAGTAATTTATATACTAAATGCGTTATTTATTAACGTTCAAATCCACACACATGAGTATTTTTCTTCAGGGGGATCTTCTTCAGGGGGATGAATATACAGAACGTCTATATACTGTCCGTACAAGGACCACAACTTATTGTATCCATTAGAGTTATGATGCGTCAATACACTTCTTTTCATGTTAAAGAAATGTTAAAGTTTTAATTTATATATATTGCGTTCTTTTTAAAATCATACATGCTTATGATTGATTGCTGACTTTTCATAACAACACAGTCATTGTACAAATAATTTATTAATTCCGTGTATATTTAAGGTGTTACAAAACGACGCACTCGAGCATGCGTGTTCAAATTATCGCTTACAGAATACTGGTATTTTATTTTTTCAAAAATACCAATTGTAACTGAACCATTTTTAGATGAGTTTCCCTTTAAAGCAGCAAGCAGGTTCATCTTGGTTGTTATACTTACAATATTTTGAACGCCATATTCTCCGACAATCGTTGGATTCGATAAATAACTCTCATGAAAATTATCAGCAAATCCACATCTTATATGCGTGTACCAATATACATTTGTATGTAGCTATCAATACACATACGCAGGCCCACACGCACAAACAAACACACATATACATACATACATACATACATACATATAATTACGCAGGCCCACACAAACAAACAAGCACTCATATACAAATATTTATATATGTGCGTGTGTGTGTGTGTGTATGTATATGAATGCTTGTTTGTGTGTGTGGGCCTGCGTAAATATATATATATATATATATATATGTATGTATGCATAAATGGGTGTGGATTGCAGTGAGGGCTTGTGTGTGTGGATTTTTGTCTGTACGTTGGTGTTTTAACTAAAGATCAGCAGATGTCAGTTCTAATATAGCAAGAAGGAAGCAATGAATTATTTTTCTTCAGTTTTAGATTTGTTATTTTTTTTTTGTTTTTTTGTTTTTTCCAATAAACTTTCGCCAACAGAGGTTTCGCTGCAAGGCGTTTGCGTAAAAAACATTCCTACGCACGTGCTTGTATTTTTAATGCGAGAGGACCAATATATAAAGATTCAAGTATATGTTTATCGTGTCATCGTGTATGTGCCAGCCTGTGTAAATCGCTTCAAAGAATTGGAATTATTCTATAAGCATTTTATCTATTTAAACATATTTTAAATGATGTTTTCTATTAATTTTAGTCATTTGATATAAATTAGGCTCTATGTATGTCTCTCTCTCTCAGTGTCTCTCTCTCGGTGTCTCTCTCTCACTCTCTCTCTCTATCTATCTATCTATATATATATACATATACATATATATATATATATGTTTCTCTCTCTCTCTCTCTCTCTCTGTGTGTGTGTGTGTGTGTGTTCCGAAAATATACTTAAATGACAATAAACGCAGGTTTTATTGAGTTATTAACGAAAGTAATAGTTAAAATGAAGAAATATTAATGTTTGATCCTCGACGAAAATATTCATGGTTAATGAGCTAACGCCAAGGTCTCTGTTTTTAAATTTTTTTCCTTGTTTTTCTTTTCATTTTAAAGAAATGCTTATTCCGGAAAAAATATTTGTACCGAATGGAACGAATATAGTGTGGCCTAATTAAATGAGCTAATTTAGCTCATAGAAATGAATTATAATTTAAATTCCTTTTTAGTTTTCCTTTATAAATATTATATTGCTCTGGATAACACCCATTGAGCTCTCTATACAGATATAATACTTAATATTTTATATTAAGTTGATCTTGTTGGATTATCCTCGCCGCTTACGGACTTGACATCTATACCTATATATATACGAAAAAATCTAAAGTGAGCCACAACCTACCGCGGTTTCACACTACACTTTTCCCTGACGATCCGTAGTGTGAAACCGCGGTAGCTTGTGCCTCACTTTAGATTTTTTTTTTGCTCTACTATTGTATTTTCGTACATTCGTATTGAACACTTTTTCTTGTGTTTAGGTTCCGTTTGGGGTTTTTTTCTTTACTGCGGATACTTGACATTTTGTTCTTGTTCCGCTGGTTTCTTTTTTTTTCTCCCCCTTTATCCGACGACATATTACGCCGGATTTTAACGGATTTAGGTTCTGTTTGTTAACAGTTTTTCGAAGGTTTAGATTAGTGTAAACTTACGGAGTGTAAACTTACGGAGCCTAATTAGTTATTATTACTGTATATATATATATATATATATATATATATAATTTTTAAACGAGTTATATCGCTACCTAGGTTCTACCATGAGTGGTATCTTCGATGCATTCACTTACGCTCATATACCATCGAGAATACCATTTCTTATTCCGTTACTATGGGTATTAATCTTTCCAGCTGCCTGTTAAATAGCAGCAAAGATTGGATTCTGTAGCCTTGGTTGGCAAGCCGTCTACCGTAAATAGAAATGGCAACCTACGGGGTAAAAAGTCTTGTGCCCAGTTCGTCATGTTTCTTTGATGACATGATCACCCGCTCGTGTATCCTGTATAGCACTTAAGTAACTGATATACACTTAGCAATAATCGATAAATAATAGATTGCTTATCGAGTGGAAGGAAATTACATTATGACGCAAATACTTAAAAAGCCTGATTATATGTATTTGTTATTTGTTCTTTTATGAGTGTTGATCAATTTTTGGTGATTTTATTACCTTTTTTATTGAAGTAAAAAGCGACTTTCTTGTTTTGCGTAATATTTCCACAGTTTAGTTTTTATAATAAATCCAACAATTTCCATGAAGCACGTTGAAATTGCATAAACATTTATTTTAACGTCTAAATTAATCATTTAAAATTTGATAAAATTTTTTGAAAGCAAATTCGAGTTAATTCGTTTTATATGATTAGCATTATAGCGTCAGACGGGATTTTTTTTTTTTTTTTTTTTTTTACTGTCGACATGCTTTTACACAACAAAGTATTTGTTTAATGACTTCATTCGCCTGGAAGCATTAATAAATAATATATAAATTCTATTTATTTCACAATTTATACATGTTTGTTCTCGCAACATAATTTCATTTCTTGTCAGTGCACTTAAAACCAGTGACGAAAATTAATCACATGGATTGAATATTATACACGTAATTTACGTAATAATTATGTGAAAACATAATTTTGGTTTTATTTCTTAAAGGAATTAAAGAAAAGAAATTATCATTATTCCACCCATTTTCTGAGTAATATTTTAATCTTAGTTGCTTTAAATAAATTACTTTTTCACTGAAATGTTCATTCTCAAATCTGTTACTGGGTTATTAACCATTTATCCCCCCCACCAGCAAGAAAGGCGTAACCGACACCAGTGAAAGAAAAGACTGAAAACAGGGGAATATTAAATAAATAATGAAATATAAACAAGATTCAAGAAAATAGATACCAGTTGATTTTGCATTTATTTTTTTGGAGATTGTAGCTATCAGGGAAGCAAGTAAACGAAAGGGGTTTCCACAGGCGTGAAGTGAGAGAAAAGAAACTTTTGGAGTAGAAGAGGCGGTAAAAGAGTGGACCGTAGATGTCAACCAACTAGCGCGTTTAATTTTTTTTTGGTTAGGGCGCGAGGGAAAAAAAGCTCTTCAGAGCAGATGCAATAAAATAGTTGTGAAAAACAGCGTAAAGTCACATCAGGTCGTTGACTACGTGACTGAAGTCGAGGCGCCAATTCAGGACTGATTACACTCAAGATTTTCCTCTGGATTTTATCGAGAACCTCGAGATGAATTGCAGGAGCATCCGACCAGATATGCCAAAACTATTCAATACACGGACGATTGCAAGATGGATTCTAACGAGAAAGACTTTCTCGCCCAGCACAGTGAAACAAGCTTCCTAGCAGTAGAAACGTCTATAGATTCGCTATTCCACTTCAGGTCGGTTGAAAAAGTGAAGGCAAAGAGGTGCAGTGTGTTGCTCGCAAGATTCTCATCCGACATGCTGGTAGCTGGCGGGAAATATTCTCTATTGTGGTTAAAAGAGAAGCAGTTTTGTTTTAGAGGCATTAATATTTACATGGATGTGCGTTGTGGTGCAGTGGATATCGATTGAGAACGACAAATCGGGGTGCCAAGTTCAAATTTCGGTTGAATTGCTTGTATTCACTTACGCACAAATAGCATTGGGAAAGGTTTTAATCTTTCCGTCCCTCCAGTTATGGGTTAAATAATAGGATAGATTGGGTTCTATAACCTTGGATGGCAACTAATCTACCACAGAAAGCAATGGTAACCTACTATGGGATAATCTTCTGCCCAGCCAGTCATGAACCTTTCGAGACATGATTGCCCAAAGCGTGTATCACGTATGGCACTTAACTGAGTGAATATTTACAAGCCATTTTCTGCTCCAGTTAAGCACTGATAAGAGGTTAGTTTCTAGAGCAACAGCCAGGTTTATTTTGTCAGCTTTGCTAGATTTCCATCTGAGACGGATGTAAATGGTACTGTCTTCTGCATAGATTTCTTCTTAGGAACTGGGGACATCAGGAACATCCTTGATGAATATCAGAAACAATTCGTTGTTTCGCATGGTATTTATTTGTTTCTGAGCTCTTTAACAAAAACATTAAGCATTAGAAACCAATCAGCAAGTCTCGTGCGAACAACCATTTTGTTAATAGTGATTAAATAAGTTCACTCTTATTCGTGTTTCCTTCAAAAACGAATATCTGACACATGGTTCTTCTTCATTTATTTGCCAAATACTTTATTTACGTTATCGATTATATCTCTCTACAACTTTCTTTCTTTTTTTCCTAAAAATAACTTTTAAAATTTTACGATCTATCTTTGTCCTTTAAAGTACATCCATTTACACAGATTCGTTAGGTAGCTTACTCACTGTTTACCTTGCTTCTCTTCTCTTCAGTAAGTCTTGTGAATGTTAAATTATCGAAGCACTTTTTCATCAGAAAGTTTCTATTCCCTATCCCTATGGGTTAAATCAGCGGTTCTCAACCGGGATCCATATAGATTCTGGAGGTTCTGTGTAAGATTACTGGGGTCTACACAAAAAATAGACAGTTTGGGATCCACGGTATTATTTCAGTGGTTCACTTCGGAACGATTGTTTAACTTAGAATGGGAAGTTTTACAGAAACCTACGCCATATTTATTTTTGAAAAATAGAAAAACAACACTAGAACTAGCAGAAAATAAGATAACCGATGTAAGTTAAAACTCACAAGCATATATTAAAGAGGGATTATATATATATATATATATATATATATATATATATATATATACATGTATATAAAAGAAAAATAAAGATTGTATTTTATTATATAAATTAATTTAAATATGTTAATAATGAATAATAATGTTAATTTTAAATATTAACAAAATAAAATGTAAACTAACTTATAAATGGAACTTTGTCTGTGTGTGTGTGTCTGTGTGTATGTGTGTGTGTGTGTGTGTGTGTGTCCGTTACCTATACTCTCCGATTATTTTGAAAATTTACACAGTTGTACTATAAGCGTCTGCGAGTGTTCTTAGCTAGGTTTTGTGTCGAGGTACTTGTCGCTCTTAACATTGTTCTTCTTAATATCTCTCCTAAACCTAGTTCCGTCATCTACATGCCCATCAAGTATCTCTCGCGCTGTTTTCCCTGTCTCTTTTCCACTCTATCCGCCATGTAAGTATCATATTCTTCAAGCTCTCCTTCCTTATTACGTGTCCCAGAAACATCAGTTGTCTCTTCCTGATGGTAAGTATAAGTTTTTTTTTCGTTTGCATACTCTCCGAAAAGATGTGCATTGAAGTGCAATGGATATCGACTCGGAATGACACATCGGGGAGCCGAGTTCGAATTTCAGTTGAATTCTTTGCATTCACTTACGCACAAATACCCTTGGGAAAGGTATTAATCCGTCTCTTCCCCCCAGTTATGGGTAAAAAATGGACGGATTGGGTTCTATAGCCTTGGTCGGCAACCAGTCTACCGCAGAAAGCAATGGCAACCTACTGCGAGATAATTTTCTGCCCAGTCAGTCATGTCTCTTTCGAGACTTGATCGCCCAAAGCGTGTATCACGTATGGCAGTCAACTGACTGATTCCTCGATGCTCACATGTTTGGTCCATGGTGTCCTTAGCATCCTTCGGTAGAACCCCACTTCCGTTCCTTTAAGTCTCTCCTTCATGTTTGAGGAGATTGTCCAGTATTCGTTGCCATATAGGAGGATAGATATTATATAACAATCTTGTACACTTTTCTTTGTATTTAACGAAATCTTCCTGTCTCTCAATACTTTTTGTAGCTTTTGAAATGAGTCTTTGACTACGAATATTTACTTTCGGGCCTCAGTGTCACATTTTACATTCTCTGTCAAAACACTTCCCAGATATTTAAATTTCTACACCTGTTTGATTTTAGTATCCCCGAACTGTAGCTGGCATTTTGAGGTCCTCTTTTTGCTGATGACAACTCATTCAGTTTTCTTGAAGTGTATGTTTAATTCTTCCCATTTTCGCTTGCTACCTTCTTTAGGATCTGTAGAGATCTTTAAATGGACCTGCCTTGAAGTGAATATAACATAGAAAAGAAGAAAGTTAACTTCAGGTGATTTAGAGATGTCTGAAGTGAAGGCCTAACCTTTTATACAATAATAATATAGTTAAGAAAACAGGAAAAGAGTTCAACGGTGCAATGTAATATCTTATATACAAGACTGAATTCTGGAGATTCTCGTAATAGACGACGAAGAAGTGACAGCAATGTGAATCTGCTAATGGGTTTAGCGAATATCATAGACTGAACATATGAGCAACTGGGAAATTTTAATGAAAAGAGTAATAACAGTGAAACACATACTTACAAGAAATTAAATATTTTGGAGACGCTTAATGATGAATTGATTTATTGTTTTTTCTATGGCTTATTTCTGAAGAATAGTAACATTTTTCTAGATTCGTATTGCACAAGTAAACATTGGTTCTCAATCTTTTGTTTCTAGCAATGGACCACTTTTATTCTTAAATTTTTTGAAAGCCCCCATAGCAATTCAACAAAAAAATATTCTATTTTTTTAATAGATAATTTTAGGAATTGTATTGTAGAAACAGTGAATGTATACGCTTTATTTTGGAGTAAAACTAATTTAATGAAAATAAAATTGTATTCAATATTTAAATTCTAAGGAACATTTATGCACGCTAATAAAATTAATCATGATAAACCATTTTAAAATATGTGAGTAATTAATAAATCTTGAAAAAGTTCAGATTTATTTAATGAGATACCTGTGGTTGATGCTGCTATAGAGGTAAATGAATGTCGAGTATATTATCGTATTAGTTAATTTACCAGCAATATTATCGTATTAGTTAATCTACCAGCAGTAGAGCCCGGCGTTGCTCGGGTGTAATGAAAGCTTTTATATATATATTATCGATTTTCTATCTTTCTCTATGAGTGTATTAACTTTTATTAAAATAGGACCACTCTTTCTATAACCCGATTTTTTCGATTATCAATATTTATCAGGAGTACCTCGACAAAAAATCTAGCTAAGAACACTCGCAGACGCTTATAGCACAACTGTGTAAATTTTCAAGATGAAAAGTGGAAGTCTATGATCGCCTACATCTTAAAAGGTCATGGCACATAAATAATGATAAAAAGAAGACTAGTATCTTATCCCTTCTCAGTATAAGTAATGTTCCTCCCCCCAACTATTATTCCAGAGTCTTTTCAATCTACCATTTACAGAATGTCATTACATAAGTGACTAGATGTTTCTCTTAACCCGTCTTGTCTTCAATATATTATATTAGTATCAAATTCTTCATACTACCTTGCCTCATTATGCATGCAAAACATTTCAACTAACTCTTTCGAAGTAAAGCTCTTCCCCTTTTGTTTCTAGTTTCCTTAAAAGGTTTTATTACTTACATAGACAGGCTCTTTATTGGTTATATAGACAGGCTCCAAAGGAGAATCTTTAATGTGATAGGTCCCGACTTAGCAGCTTGACTCCAGCCACTTTCTATTCTATATATATTTTCATGGCTTCTGCCCAAACGAACTTAAGTCACTGGTGCTCTCACCACAAGAATTTACTCGTGCAACCAGGCTGGTAACAAGGTCCCACCCATTACAGTTAGATCAACCAAATGCAGCTTACCATTCTACTCCAGCAGCTTCGTTTCTCGCACTTGCCGCCTGTGGAATTCCCTTCCATATACTTGCTTTCCTGGGGGTTACAACCTCCAGGAATTTAAATGCAATGTCAATTGCCATCTCTTATCCACTTGACTCCAGGATTTCACCCCGTATATTTTGTTCTTTTCCTTTCTCTCTACCTTTCGCAACTGTCTTCACACCTGTGTTCCCATCCTTCTCTTGCCCTTTCTGTGAGACCTATGTAACTGGTTCGTCTTTCTCTTCACTCTCCTCCTACCTAAATTTTACTATCTTATGTTGACCCCTACGCTATCGGTGGCGGTAACGCCTTGCTTGGGGTGAAACGATTAAGGATAAAAATGTTCCGTCCATGGCATTGTCAACATTTTTCTGTAGAACAGCATTCTGAAAACTCTTTTCTGTGGAGAGATTGTCCCGCATTCTGCTATATAGGTCAGATACTGAGTAGAATTTTTGTATTCTATTCTTTGTTTCAAACGATGTTTTTGTTTCTTAATACACTGCTTAACTTCTGCAAGGCATATTTGCTATATATCTGTACGACTATGGATTTATATGTCACATGTCTCTTCGTCTGTTTCTACAGTAGCCAGTGCCTAGGTATGTTTCCGTATCTGCTTCTCTTTGACGTCTATAACGCGTACCTCGTAACTTGAGCTGTCTCTTGTAAATTTGAAGTCGCAAGCGTTTAACTGGAAGAAACTGCATCCTATCAACGAACATACTAGCTGGTCTGAGCTGGAACGCAACCCAACCTCTTCTTTGCTGTCGTTTTTTTCATAGTTTATAATTCTTCAATGACTTATAAACGTTTTCCTCCTCATACACGTACTACCAGCCAATGCTTAGGAGGCTAATCAACACAGTTATTTAACCGATAGTTAAGAGTGAAGCAAAAATGTATTTATGCTATTTATAGAGTCATCGTCGCGAACGCAAACGCTTCAAAAAGGCCAGGACAAAAGTAATTTTTAGAAAGGATTTGTGATTTTAGATTAAAAGATTTGTCGACGTGGTTAATTGATCTCCACTTTTAAGCTTTTGTTACTTAGCGAATTTCCCAGTGATTTGATTAAGTGGTAATCTTCCAGTGTCAAGTCGACGGAGCTTGAAGGACAAAGTAAAATGTAAGAATCAATTGATTTTCTTTTACAAAGTTTGGCACTTCTACCGTTATTCTGAAGACACAAGAATCCTCTACTGATTAAATGAAGGCATTACGTTGAAGAAATGTTTATTTCTTCTTCTCCGATTGCTCTGTGATCTCATTAAATGAGAAGCGATAAACCGCTTGAATTAGGAGCACGTTATAAAATAACACCACAGTCGAAACCACAACCCAGGTTCTTCTTCTATATATCATGTCCCTTCCGGGTGTAAATGACCATTGATGTCCGCAATTTTCTACCCTTTGTAGCTATCACTAAATTTTGTCTTTTTGCTTATCTCTCCTAAACGTTTCTCCTATTCCGTTTCTATCAATATTTTTATAGTAATTATTCTGATGATTTTACCACCATGGTACTTTGACTTTAAACGCAGTACTAAATTGCCGTCAAGGTCTTATCATTTTACTGCTAAAATAGCTAGACGTAACCGTAAGTTCTATGCTAATAGCTTCTTCTCTTTGAATTTTCGTTTCAGGAATACTCTTCCGACCAAATGATTTTTAGTCAACTTTGATCTTCAAAAATGTAAATGCAATTTCAATCGATATGTTCTGTCTTCTTAAAAATCCTGTTCTTTCATAATAATAATTTTTCTTATGTTCTCTCAGTAACAGCCTTACGTCTTAGTGGCTTTGTTGTCTTGCTTGGGTGTAATAAATAAAAAAATAAAACACACACTGTTCAGTCTACCATTAGCAGGTTATGTGTTGTTTTACTCTGTCGCTCTTGCCTTCAATATGTCTTACGAGAGCCATTTTTTTATATTTATCAGTAACGTAACTTGATCTCGATTTATGAATTAAATATTCAGCTGCTATGATAAATGAAACATTTCTTGACACTAAAAAGTATATGCTTTGTGTTACAATAATTTTACTTTCATAATTAGTCGAGATAATGGTATATATATATATATATATATATATATATTGTGTGTGTGTATTTTGGCAGCATTTTTTCATTAATGCAGGTTTCATTGAATAATATAGACAAGTTTTGTCTATTAATTTTGTGTAGGATCCGTTTGTACCGTCTGATATACTTGATGGTGATATCGTTGAAAGACAACAAAAAATCACAGTAATTGTTGATTTTTTATCTGGTCTAAGTTTTCGGCTCACATAAGCCATTATCAAAGAATAAATATTAACACACAGTAAACATAGAACATTTAAGTTATTAACAATAAAGAGAACTGAATTGAAAACGGTAGGGATGGACTTATATTTTCAATTTAATTCTCTTTATTGTTAATAACTTAAATGTTCTGTTTACTGTGTGTTAATATTTATTCTTTGATAATAGCTTATGTGAGACGAAAGTCCCGATAAAAAAATCAACAATTACTGTGATTTTTTGTTGTCTTTCAACGATATCACCATCAAGTATATCAGACGGTACGAACGGATCCTACACAAAATTAACAGACAAAACTTGTCTATATTATTCAATGAAACCTGCATTAATATAATATAATATAATATAATATATATATATATATATATATATATATATATATATTCCATTTTTAATGAGTTATTACGCGACCTAGGTTTCTACAATAAGTGGTGTCTTCAGGCGATTTTTAATAACTAATTTTAACGTTTACCTTTTACCGTTAAAAATTAATATTAGACATAAGAATAGATCCAAGGTTTACAAAAACATGAAGCATTTTTATAATCATATCACCCCAAGGCAGTTTACTGCCACTGTTTTGCAAGAGCTTACTTAGGATGAAAGTTATGAGAAAGAGTGACAGGTTATAGGGGGTGTCAGGAAATGAGAAAGAGAAGGATGAGAATATTGACGAGAGTGGAGTGGACGGGAAAAGGAACATGAGGGAGAGGATACAGGTTAGGGAGATAGGAGATGAATATTGAATTTACATTTAAATTATTGGAGATTGTAGCTGTCAGAGAAGCAAGTAAACGGAAGGGAATTCCATGAGCGGGTAGTGCGAGAAAAGAAGCAGCGAGAGTAGAATTTGGCTTTACATTTTATTGGTTCCACAGTAAAAGGGTGGGACCTAGTTGCTAATCTTGTAGCTCAAGTGAATTCACATATAGGGGGCACCAGTGAGCTAGTTGTATCGGAGCAGAGGCTGTGAAAGTATTTGTATAAGAGACACCGGGAAGCCATATTGCGTCAGTGAGAAAGTGACTGTATCTGAGCTGACAAACTATTGCCATACCTAGGTTGAAGCTGCATAATCTCTACTTTGCAACCTTAAAAAAGTTGATAAAAATTAGGAACAATATAGGTCCAAGAATAGAGTCTTGTCAGACACATGTATTAATGCAAAGAGGTCTAGAAAAGTTGTCATTCAAAATAACTTTCATTTTGCGATTTGAAAAGAAAGACTGAATCAGTTCAAAAATGAGTCCAGGAAATAACATAACATTTGAACTTGTGCCAAACTCTATTAGATGTCTTTGAGACATACAGAGTAACACCATTCTTATTTAAAGCATAAGAGACTATCTATATTCCTTTGACGCACATGTTCAGATATTTAGAAGTAAAACCCGCTATGCTAAGTACACAAGATCGAAAAATTCTCTGTCGTATTTCATTGATAAGAAGGAAAGTTCTATACGAATAGTTTTTTTTTTTCTCAAATGCCGCTACTCTGTGGAATAAACGACATCTGCTTACTGGGCGATACTTCTCTGACTACTAAAAACATAAACTCCTAATTCCTAGGGTTACCTGTTATCTGTCATAGATATTCTTAGAATCTACAATTCTTCCTTTTATTAACAGACATATTCCGTAACTCTTTATCTTGAGGTCCTGGTCATGACTGTAAATTGCATCCAGCAGTAAGGCCTCTGATTGAGAGGTTGTGAGAAGTATGGAACCACCTCTTAATTGCTATTGTTCCCAAGTCCAACCTGACCCGGAGGGATAGCACCTGTTAGGGTCCCTGCTATGGGCAAATAGTTAACCCCTCCACCAAACTGGGGTCAAAACACCATGAAAGTATAAAAATAGGCATTTATAGACATATATACATAAAAATATACTTTTATATAAGAATATGCATTTTTGAAGGAAAATATTACCAACAATAGATGTTGGAAGAAATAACATTACCATAACACATTTTTGAAGGAAAAAATTATTTTCAGTAAAACATTTTTGAATACAAAACAAGAAGACATTTTCAGTTTTCTAAAATAAAAAAGAATTAAAATAATTTCATTAAAATCTGACTAAATCAACCTTCTCACTATAACCGAACATTAAAAAAAATACCTTAAAAGCCCTATCTTTTGGGAACTAAATAACCCACAGATGTTGATATGCCGTTAAACAAAACTCAAAATCAAAATTTCTATCTTGAACGGTTTTTGGGGCTTGCATTGGTTGAAAAGTAGCGTAAAATATATTTAGACTCATCGTCAGCTTTTGTCATAGGTCACTCGTAAAAATTGTATAACTTGTCCTTTGAGAAATAAACTTCTTTTATGTGCAATGTCTTTCGGATCTTTCTCAGCATTTTTGATTCTTTAGTATTCATTCACCCAAAATTATGATGTACACTGTACACTGGTACCCTCAGCCCGTCCTTTCTTTAATGTAACCTATGATTGAATGTCAGTGAATCTTAAATTCGCTACGCGAAAAACATGAAAACAGTTATTAAAACCCATGTGAAATTAATAATTTCGTTCGGTGTAGAAAAGAAGGTGAGACTCTAGACGAAGAGAATTCGGTTTATGACAGATTCCTTTCAGATGTTTGAAAATATATCTATAAACGAGGTCTGATAAAATAAGGTATCGGGACTGCTGTTATGGCAACGGAGCTAAAGAACGAAAAATAACGCCGCTTGGCACGAATTGATCTTGAACTCTGTCACGCATGCCCGCTATTTTATAGCGTTCTCTCTCACTTCCTTTGTTTATAGCAAAGTTTGGAATTATAGGATAAAATCCTATACCATCCAACATTTAACTAAAACACACAAAGTAAAATTGCACGCCCACAAACGTGGTTCAAAACGATAAAGAACATTTTAGAAAAACCCAGACTAAAGCAAGTTTCACTAGTCAGTGTGAAAAGCAAAATTCTGGATCCTAATTGAATAGGATATCGAAAATTGATATATGACGTCAGTCAAATATTTTTCACACCTAAAGAAGAAAATGCCGCTGGAGCTGGGCACATGAGGATGATTCACTATTTAACCACGTGACCGGTCAGAATTAGTCCGACATGGAAGCAGTTAGCTGACGGACCTTGTAGCAATGTAACAAAAGAAATTTCAAGAAGCCGACCCGGACGTAAGGGCGCGTCATAAATCATTCAACCTTTTCTTCCAGTTTTCCTTTTCTTCATTTTCACTCCATGCCTCCAAAGAAAACAACAACAACAGCAGCAGCAGCAGCAGCAGCAACAGGACACTCTAAGTAGTATTTCTTTGCTTGTTTCACTTTCTTTCTCACTCTGTCGCGAACCTACCAAAAAAAGGAAGGAACATAAGACTTTACATTCTGCTACTAACAGTATACGCCATAGACACTTAGCTACTTACTACTATCAACCATGACCTTTCTGTGGGACATTTTAAATACTTACATTTCTCTTTGAACAATTTTAACTACATGCATTTTCTCTATGAACATTTTGTTTTTCTTCATGCAATAATGTATAACTTGTCCTTTGAGAAATAAACTTCTTTTATGTGCAATGTCTTTCGGATCTTTCTCAGCATTTTTGATTCTTTAGTATTCATTCACCCAAAATTATGATGTACACTGTACACTGGTACCCTCAGCCCGTCCTTTCTTTAATGTAACCTATGATTGAATGTCAGTGAATCTTAAATTCACCCCTACATATGTATATATCGAGGCCCCTACATATGTATATATCTAGAAAAACTTTTTGTCATATATTCAAACTTCCTTGGGTGTACGGAGGTACATATTTTCATTGGACTAGTAGCCTTTTGCTGCTACGTTTTAGACAGATAAAATAAAATATATCTATATTCTATGTCAAACTGTTAAAATCTATCTATCTATCTATCTATCTATCTATCTATCTATCTATCTATCTATCTATCTATCATGCTAAGCCACTTTTTCTTGTAAATGCGTCAAGTTTCCTTTGCATGCCTTTAATTATAGTATTAGTATTGTGAATGAAAACACTTATGCGTATATTTTGTCTTTTTTTTCTTCTTCAAAAATTAATTTAAATGAAAATTCTATTTTCATAAAAAATAATATGAATCCAGTATTTAAGACTGGTGTTCTTATTTTACAATTTTTATAATTATTTGAACAATTAACTACATGCATTCTCTTCGAACATTTTTCTTTTCACAAATATGTTATAATGTTCAGTTAAAATTTTTATATATATTTTTCTTCTTACAATTTTGTTATTCTGTTAATAAATCATTGCCTCAATGTACAAGCGAAACATTTTATTCATCTCAGCATCTTTTTAACCTTCTGATATTTAAATTGTGGAAACTTCGGTTGTGTTTGACACAAGGCCAATTTACCAAGCATCACCGAAACAAACTACAGAATCAAAATATGTAGAGTGTGGTCATGTCACCACACTACAAAGGTTCAATCAAGAACCATGGCTTGGGCAGCAGTTTTTGTCCTGAACCAACATTGTCCAGGTCCGAAAACCACCATATTCTTCAGATCTTGCCATTTGGAACTTTTTCTATTCGAAAACAAATACAATAATATTTCAAGACGTCAAAAAAAATCCAAGGGAATGCAACGAATCAGCTACTCGCTATCCCCCTCCACAAAAAAAGTAAAGGAGTTGCGGGAATGCTTTCATCAATAGAAACGACTCTGGGTAAAGTGTCTAAAGGGGACTATTTCAAAGAAGATTAAATACTGAAGTGATATGTGTTGAAGTTTTCTTTTTATAGCGCCAGTCCCGATACTATTCGAGCAGACTTTAAAAATTCCTGCTAGGTGATTGAATAGAAATTAGAAGTTTGTCAGCCGCTTGACAAAAAACTCGGTGAACTTTTGCAGACTTAGTATTTGATCATCTGATGAATTTAATTCAGTAAAAGTTGGCTTGAATTGTGATTCTGAATAATGAGATACAATTAACTAAACTCGTTATTTGGGTGGTATTTTAATTCGACACTCGATGTTGACAATAAAGAACTGCGGGGATTGCTTTCCTATCTGAGTTAATAGCATGAAACTGGCCATTTCCCACCTACTTACGGCTGGCTCACCAAATAATTACGTTAATAGAGTTCCGATTTAGATGTGCTCACATCGGCTTTTATTCCTGAAAGATTACCAAATTCTTTCAAATTTCACGTTAGTTGTTATTTATTTGTTTCAAGGGTATTTGTGCGTAAGTGAATTGAACTAATTTGACTGGAATTCGAACTCGGTTCTCCGATTTCTCATTTCTCACTGGTGCCTCTATATATATATAAATTTACTGGAGCCACAAGATTAACAACTAGGTCCCACCCTTTTACTGTGAAACCAATAAATTGTAAACGCAAATTCTACTCCATCAGCTTCTTTTCTTGCACTACTCGCCTGTGAAATTTCCTTCAAATTTACTTGTTTTCCCGACAGCTATAATCTTCATGAATTTAAATGTAAAGTCAATTGTCATCTCCTATCTCACTAACCTGTATCCTCTCCCTCATGCTCCTTTTTCCATCCACTCCACTCTCGTCAGTATTCTCATCCTTCTCTTCCCCACTTCCTGACACCCTATATAACCTGTCAATCTTTCTCATAACTTTTCTCCTAAGTAAGCCCCTGCAAAACAGTGGCAGTAAACTGCCTTGCTTGGGGCGATATGATTATTAAAAAAATATATACATCACACTACTACTAATAATAATATTAATCATTATATATAAGTATTTTTAAACAGGCTCAAACGTCAAAGTTAACGCTATTTCTATCAAAACCGCCCACTATATCGCAAACATTTGGCTGTGATGCATTCATCAACCAAGCCTCCTTCGCCACTTCTCTGTAATTCCTACTCTCGACTCTTCGGGAGTAGGATGGGCCTTCGCTGCCGTCTCATTCAACTGCGCCAGAGGGGAGAACTGGAATGAGAAGAAATGCTGACAATCTCGATCCTCGGACGAAAGCGGATGCTGACTAATATGCATCTGTTATATTTATCTAACTAGATGTTACTATGGCTATAATGGGCTGTGCATAATATGCATGCCAACAATCACATTTTTGGAATTCTGTCTTCTCACTCACTGATAACATTATTATTAATATAAATAATAGAAAATATTAATCATTTTCATGTTGACTATTATGTTAAATCAAAATTTGTGCGCAGTGAATTTATACATTTCGTACTCTAACTTCAGTCAGTTAAGTTCCATACGTGATACACGCTTGGGCGATCATGTCTCTTTCGAGACATGACTGACTGGGCAAAAATTATCCCGCATTAGGCTGCCATTACTTTCTGCGGTAGACTGGTTGCCGACCAAGGCTATAGAACCCAATCTGTCCTGCTATTTAACCCATAACTGGAGATAAGTGATGGATTAATACATTTCCCAAGGATATTTGTGCGTAAGTGAATGCATGAAATTCAACTGGAATTCGAACTCAGCTCCACGATTTGTCGTTCCGAGTCGATATCCACTGCACCACAACGCACACACTGAAAACTTTAAGCGATGTACTTTAAACTAAACAGAAAGCAAATAATAATAACAACAATCACTCACACTTGGTGATCTATGGCAGCAAAACCAGAATTCGGCTTCTTACTGTAATTGCAGCTTCTGTCAAACTGTAATGTAGCTTTGGAAACCTCTTAAAATATATAAAAATACGAGGATGTTGAAATGGGAATCTCCGAAATGAGGCACATAAAATATCAATAGTTGCAATCCAGGTTGAGGCCCTGGTTTTGATTAAGAAATGTTCCGACAGATTTATCGAAAGGATTTCATGCCTTAAAGAAATACAAAATCTTGTACTCATAAGTACAGCTCGCTCATTACGAAAAGCTTTATCTATGTACAATGTGCGGTATCTTAGGTCTTTGGTTTTTTTATTACAAAAATGATCAATGGAAAATGTCATGAAATCATTTTTAATTTTCGATCTCTGTTTGCGACTCAGAAGGAAATGTGTATACAACAGAAATCAGAGGAAATATAATAATAATAATAATAATAATAATAAAAATAATAATAATAATAATAATAACCGATATATATATATATATATATATATATATATATATATATATGGTAGGTACGGATGGAATAATATTCCGTATCCAAAGAAACATTATTTTTTAAAAAGTGCTCAATACAAAGTAGAGCTGATAATATTTATTCAGAAATTATAACTGCTTTGATTTCTGAATATATATATATATATATATATATATATATATATATATATATATAGGTAAAGAGTTCCCAAGGTTTTACGATTTCGAGTTCTCTTGCATTTACATTTTTATAAAAAAGTGCTCAATACAATAAATATTGTATTGCATATAAACATATAATAATAAATTAAAAAACATTGCGAC
This sequence comes from Ascarosepion bandense, assembly GCA_037127315.1. Classification (NCBI taxonomy): domain Eukaryota; kingdom Metazoa; phylum Mollusca; class Cephalopoda; order Sepiida; family Sepiidae; genus Ascarosepion; species Ascarosepion bandense. The sequence goes on from JBBBDQ010000414.1 coordinate 390,505, forward strand.
ACGGACATTTCTATGTTTCGAGATTTCTATCTCGTCATCAGGAAATGTTAGATGTCAGTTGTGTGTATATATATATATATATATATATATATATATATATCTTTCCTGTCACGATCCCATAGAAGCAGCACGGACAATGTTCATTCTCTTTACTACCAGTTAGTAAACTTTACTGCCAGTTATGAAAGCCCTTTCCTTGTGCTTATTCTTTAACAGTCACTTATTATTTATATTTGTGCAATACTTATGTCATCGATCAGGGTTTTTTTAATAATTTCACCCCAACCAAGACAGTTTTACTGCCACTGGTGTGCAGGGGGTTACACAGAAGTAAAGTGATGAAAAAAGAATGGGTAAGGAAAGGGTGAGAATATTGGTGTGATGAGAGTAGAGAAAAGAACATGAGAAAAGAACATGAGAAAAACGAATGCGAGTCAGAGGGATAGGACATGACAACTGGCCTTACATTTAAATTCTTGTAGATTATAGTAAATATACGGAAGGGAATTCCACAGGCGGGAAGTGCAAGAAAAGAAACTAATGGAGTAGAATTTGCGGTTACATTTTATTGGTTTCATTGTAAAAGGGTGGGACCTAGTTGCTAGTCTAGTAGCTCGAGTAAATTCCTGCTGAGAGGGCACCAGTGAGCTAAGCTCGTCGGAGCAGAACCGTGAAAGAAACATAGAAGAAACATGGAAGAAACATAGGGAAAGAAACATAGAAGAAACGTGAAAGAAACGTGAAAGAAACATAGAAGAAACGTGGAAGAAACATAGGGAAAGAAACATAGAAGAAACATGGAAGAAACATAGGGAAGTCACATTACGCTGGTGAAGTACCAAGTCGGGATCGATCACATTGCAGATTCTCCGTTGGATTTTGTAAACAATCCGTTGGTGAATAGCAAGGGCACCCGACCAGATGTGGCAGCATTATTCAATACACGGTCGGATGGTAGATTTATATATGTGCAGGATGGATTCAGAGTAGCTTCGTTTTGGAAGCATTAAAATTCTTGAGCCATTTCTTACCCCAGTCCGCAACGGATTGGAGGTCCTTTTCAAGCTCAGCAGCGAGATTTGCTTTGTCACCCTCAGCGGATTTTTGATCGATGGGAGACTATACTGTAGTGTTGTCAGCGTATATGCCTGCTTGGGATCTTATTACATCGGAGTGATCGTTAATGTAGGTAACGAAAAGCATAGAACCTAGAATATGGCCTTGAGGGACACCCACGTTCGTATGATAGTATTGGGAAGCATGTCTGTTCAATACTACCTTCATTTTGCGATTTCAAAGGAATGACTTGATAAGGTCAAACAGTCATCCAGTTATAGCATAACCCCGTAGCTTGCGTAGAAGGCCAGCATGCCAGACTCCGTCAAACGCTTTGGAGATATCCAGGGAAACAGTTCGAGTTTTGCCGTTCTTATCGAAAGCCTGTTATATATACTCGGTGATGGTCGTTAGCATATTAACAGTAGACCTGCTGAAGCGGAAACCATACTGTTTGTCAGAGAAGAGACTGTGGGTTGTGAGATATTAAAGCACCTCGGCTTTGATAATTGCTTCGAAGACTTTGCCAAAAATCGGTAGGAGGCTGATAGAAAGATAATTAGAGGAGTCCGAGGGTTCTCCAGAATTCTTAAATATAGGAAAACTTCCAGCAGACAAGGAAGTAAGAAATAGATAGACAGTAGTTATAGAGTTTGGAGAGAACAGAGGAGAGTACAGGAGCACATTTCTTTAGGGCAATAATTAGGATTCCGTCACCTTCGCTCGCTTTATGAGGGTCAAGCTTTGAAATTGTGTTAGAGACCAGCGAGGGGGTAATGTGGGCGTCTTTCAGTTGGGCCTCAGTTCTAGGTGAGAAGTCGGGTACAGATACCCCAGACGACCAGACAAATTTAGTGTCGATTTGGTAAAGAATCTGTGAGCAAAGCACTCGGCTTTGTCCGCTGAATTATGTGAGGACCTCAAATTCATTGATTAGAGTGGGGATTGAGATTGAAAAGTAGACTTTTACAGAGCAAACAATAACCTTTGGAGTCGGACTTACGGGATGCTATATGCTGCTTCATACTGTCAGCAAACAGCAGCTTAGCTGCATTAAACATCTTGCACTCATTACGAGCAGAGGCAAAAAAGTGCGTGTTATTATCCGACTCGTTGCTCCGATAAAGCCAGAAAAATGATTCAAGTGGGTGATAGCGGCCGACTAAGCAGGGAGGAACCAGGGGGACGGATGGGGTTTAAGTCGTAACTTTCTGGCTGGGATAAAAGCATCGATTCCAGCCTTAACCCAAGAAGGGATTTCGTACGCACAGTCTTCATCGGGAAGACAAAAACTTTGTTCCAAGGGATGTCACACAAGAAATACCGGAACGAGTCCCAGTCTGCCTTTTGGTAGCAGTAAGATATCCTACTGGTATTAATAAAAGAATACGGGGTTGAGAATGATTTGAACCTTCATATTTAGCATGATAGGCCTTAGCTGTGAAAGTTTGGACAAGTGGAACAAAGAAATATAGCTCGTCAGTATATGTACCATAGAAACTGGGATCATGACACAAGATCACCCCAAACGTTACATAGACACTTTTGAACACTGGCAAAGTTGAAAGGTGGGTATGCCGCAGCTCTAGATCTCATATAGCAGTAATACACCTTGATTTGATCTGCCAAGATAGATCATTGAAGGAAGTGTCAGAACTAATTATGACTACCTAGAGACTTCAGGTATTATGGTGGCTGTGTATGAATGGTAAGCATGTCACATTGGTTTTAAGAATACTGTGGTATGTATGGGTCAGTATTCGTAGCGAGCTAAGTTTATGATACGAAACTTTGAAGACTATCCTTACACTATTCCCCATTTTGCTGTTGTGCTAAATTTGTGTATTATATAAAAATTAAAATAAAAAAGGAGGCCCATTTTTCTCTTATTTGTATTTTGGCAACTTAAAAGATTCAGTTATAAATCTTAGTTTTTAATTCAACTTTTGAAAACAAAACTATATTTTTCCTTTTGACTGATTCTATAACAAAATTCAATCATGAATATATATATATATATATATATATATAATAATAATATAATATTATATATATATCTACCGAGCACCCAGAGCTCGAGGGAGAATCGCCGATTGACGATCAATCCTAGGTAAAATCAATCGGATGTCTAATCGTACAGATCTGTCTGCGAATGACTATATATATATGTTTACAGTTCTATATTATATCTCAAGCATTTTAAATTAATGTTTTGTTCCTTGTAAATTTTTCTTCGTTCCTTATTCACTTATATATATATATATATATATATATATATACTAGCAGTATAGCCCGGCGTTGCTCGGGTGTAATCAAAGCTTTCAAACTAATCCATGATCCTGGAGTTCAAACTCTTTAGACGTTGGCAGGAAAGACTCAAAAGCAATAATTGTTTCCAGTTAAAGCGAAACCGTAGACTGAAAGAAAAATGAATGGATGTATGTCAAATTTTGATTTCCTGGTATCGATATAAGTTTTTTTCGTCGTAAACTAAATTTTGAAGGCTAAATAAGTCCTCTGAGTAAATGGTATCATAGCTGAGACTAAGAACTACAATTATACCTACTTAGAGCCAAACCCGAAGCAAAAACTAAAATAAAAGGGCTGAAAATAATACAGACATACAGGCAGATAAACAGACATACACAAACATCTTACCTTTTATATATATATATATATATATATATATATATATATATATATATATATATATATATTATCGATTTTTTGCACTATTTTAAGAATTGCATCTTGAAACTTTTGAATATCGTTTCTTATGTCTTTGTCTATGAGTGTATGAAATTTGATTAAAATCGGATCACTCCTTCTATAACCCGATTTTTTCGATTTTCGATATTTATCGGTGATACCGCGACTCAAAATCTAGCTACGGACATTCGCAGACGTTTATAGTACAACTGTGTAAATTTTCAAGAAAATCGGTTCAGCCGTTTCGGAGTCTGTAGGCATCGGACACACACTGACACACACACAGACAAAGTTCCATTTATAAATAAATTTATATATATATATATATATATATATACATATATATCAGCATGCAGGGTGGGTATAGAAGAATTCAAAGGAGCATCCTGTACATACAGTGGTAGGATAACTCTCTAGGAGAGCTCTAAATATATATGTATATAAATACATATAAAGCAAATATAAGAATAATTAAGGTAGACACGTTATTTCATGGTAAATCGGAAAATATGGCTTATTTCAGGCAAACCATCATCAGCTTCCGTCTTTATTTTACAAAGGATTATTAAGTGAACGTCATACCAACTGTACTACCGGCCCCGGTGAGGTAACGAATTAAACTCGATCAATTTCTCATCTGTATATCGTTGCTTGAACCGGCTTATAATGCTCCAGTGTAAGCGGCTTGGTGATAGTAGGCGTGGCTCTGGGAGGCACCGTCATATGGTTAAAGGCAGGCACCGTCATATGGTTAAAGGAGCGCAGCAGAGTTCTACCATGGAATATGTGAATGAGCGTCACTATATCGAGTTTAATTCGTTATGACGTTCGCTTAATAATGCAACCGTCTGGGTTTCAATTCCTGGTAGTGAATGCACACTGCTGATGAGTCCCAAATATGAGTCCCAAACGGCCGTCCAGTGCTTTCTGCATTCTGTTGAGGTTGAATAAAAAACCCGATGAATTACTTACTTAAATGATATATGTATAATATATAAATGTATTGTTTGCCATCACAGTACTAATTGACGGTTAACCATGGTAAACTGTCTATATGCCTCAATTTATATGAATATACACGAAATCTATACAGTTAAATCTATAGCAAGAATCATTAGCGTCTTACTAAACAGACTAGTTTCAAAGCAAAATTAGCTTTTTAATATACAAGAATTGTAAAGTAATTTTTTTTTTCAAGTGTTTTATTACAATATATATTATATAAACATTACATTTTTAATTTCATCATCGTCAGATCTCTTTTGACTTGAAGGCAGAAAACATATCAGTGTGATTTTTTGGCTTCGACAACTTTATAAATATATCTTATCAGTCATCTCCAAACGAGTTCCTAACTCAGGAAAGTGCTTCAGGTCTTCCAAGCGCCTCAAATTTCTTATGAGGGATGAAGGAATTTTTTTAGAGTTATTTTAATGTCATTGTTCAATGTGTATACTGTGTGTTTTCGAGGCATTCATTTCACTTAATTTTCTTTTATGTATTTTAAGATCGATAGCTTCCGTCTGAATGCATTCATATCTAATCTAAACTTATTTATAAATGGAACTTTGTCTCTCTGTGTGTCTGTGTGTGTGTGTCTGTGTCGTTGTGTGTCCGATACCTATAGACTCCGAAACGGCTGAACCGATTTTCTTGAAAATTTACACAGTTGTACTATAAGCGTTTGCGAGTGTTCTTAGCTAGGTTTTGTGTCGAGGTACCCATGATAAATATCGAAAATCGATAATCGAAAAAAATCAGGTTATAGAAGGAGTGGTCCGATTTTAATCAAATTTGATACACTCATAGACAAAGACATAAGAAACGATATTCAGAAGTTTCAAGGTTGCAGTTCTTACAATAGTGCAGAAAATCGATAATATACATATGAAAGCTTTAATTACACCCGAGCAACGCTGGGCTATACTGCTAGTTACTCTATATTTGGCTTGAGCGGCAAAACTGATACTCTGTCTAAGATTTTCTCATTCTTATGGATGTTATTCTTCAATTTTGTAGGTCCTGGGCATGGCGTTAAACTGCATCCGGCAGCACAGCCTCTGACTGGGAGGTTGTGAGGAGCAAGGAACCAGCTCCTAATTGCAGTTGTTCTCAGGTCCACTCTGACGCGGAGTGGTAGCATCTGTTAGGGTCCCAGCTCTGGGCAAATAGTTAACCCGCAAACTGGGGTCAAAATGTTATAAAAGAAAAATATACACTTTTATAGAAATATATACATAAAAATAAATTTTATAGAAAAATATACATTTCTGAAGAAAAAATTATTACCATAACACATTTTTGAAGGAATAAAATTATTCTCAGCAAAAGATTTTGAATACAAAATTAGAAGACATTTTCAGTTTCCTAAAATAAAAAGAATAAAAACAAAGAAATTATTAAAATCTGTTTAAATCAATCTTCTCACTATAACCAAACATTAAAAAATCCTTAAAACTCCACTTTTTTGACATTTAATAACCAACAGAAGTTGATATGCCGTTAAACAAAGTTCAAACTCTATTTTGTATAAATGCCAATAATATTCATAATATCTACAGTTTATTGCCAAAGTGATTAATTTGTGCTAACTCCCATATTAATATCAGTCCTTCATTAATTTTGGTTTCTTGGAGACAACATAGATCAATGTTATAACTATGAATGACCCTAGCCAATAATTCCAGTTTTATTTTTTCAAGATTCCAATAACATTAAATATCCTAATAGTAAAACCTTTATAAGCTATTGGAGGCATTTACAAAGTTTTAAATAAGTTACAAACTTCTAACGATTGACAGCCGGTGCGGTCGTTGTCTCTTCCGCCGATAAAACGGCTTAATTGCCATGGTTGTCATGGAAATTATAATTGAATTAACTTTGCTCTGATATCATTTGCTAAGGAAACAATATCAGGACGAAACGAAAGCCTTATAAAATTTTACCTTCTTTTTACTCTCTTGTCGCAACCAGATTAATCAGAAATGGTCAGAGAAACTTATTAATTTCTACAATTTTCCAAACTCATTATTCATCTACACACACAATATTTCAAACACATAAAAAATACAAATGCCAAAATAGAATTTTTAATTTTTCTTCATGAAACTTCTGTTAATTTTGTTTCAACTTCTTCGCAACATTTTATTTGGAACAGAAATTGAATAAAAATCCTAAAATGTCAGATATTTCTTAAGGATATTTTGGGCGTAAGTAAATAGAACGAACTCGACTAGAATATGAACTCAGTTTTTTCTCTCTTTCTTGATTTTAATATGTTCTCTGTGTTGAGCTTTCAAAACCTCCCTTCCTCATTATGAGTTTTAAGTAAATTCATTTGTCTCTTTCTTACAAAACTCATAAAAATGTACAAATGCCAAACATGAATTTTCATTTTCCTCCATGATAATTTCTGTTGATTTCATTGTGACTTCTATGAAAAGATTCCTTTGAAAATAAATTGAACAATTTTCTTAAAAATAGAATCAGTCAGCCGTGAATACACAAACACAGGTTTAATTCAACTTGCGTCGGTTAATTTCTTCTAAGAGAGTCAATTTAGGTCGAAAAACGACTTAACTCGAATTTGCTTGGCCCCGAATTTACTGGGCACTAGGATAAACCAAAAATAGCCATTCCCACGTCTGTATTTTATTTATAAATTTATTTTTAATAATATAAGTTCAACAAGAAACTATTTCAAGCTTGCAAAAAGTAAATTGTAGTTTTTAATATAGTACAGAAAAAGTTATCTAAATTTCCGAATATATGTACGTACATAGTGTAAATAAAGATGCTTATAATTGGTCGATCTTAACAATATATCACAGATTCTTTATTTATAAATATGGTTCGTCCTAATACATTAAAAATAATGTGATTTTGTAATGTTAAATGACAAATACAGTTATTAAAATTATTTTGCGATAGTCAAGAATAAATTAATTTATGTTAAACTAGCAGTATAGACCGGCGTTGCTCGGGTGTAATGAAAGCTTTAAAACTAATCCATGGTCCTGGAGTTCAGACTCTTTGGACGTTGGCACGAAAGACTAAAAAGCAACAGTTGTCTCCAATTAAAACGAAACCGTAGACTGAAATAAAATGAATAAATGTAAGTCAAATTTTGATTTCCTAGTATCAATATCAAATAAGTTTTTTTGTCGTAAACTGAATTTTGAAGGCTAAATAAGTCCTTTGAGTTATCATGTTGTTATCATGGCTGAGACTAAGAACTACAATTATACCTACTTAGAGTCAAACCCACAGCAAAAACTGAAATAAAAGATTTGAACAAATACAGACATACAGGCAGATAAACAGACCCACACACAAACTTCTTGCCTTATACAAACACACAAACAAACACATATATATATATATATATATATATATATATATATATATATATATATTATCGATTTTTTGCACTATTGTAAGAACTGCAACCTTGAAAATTCTGAATATCGTGTCTTATGTCTTTGTCTATGAGTGCATCAAATTTGATTAAAATCGAACCACTCCTTCTATAACCCGATTTTTTGGATTATCGAATTTCGATTTTTGGTTATAGTGAGAAGATTGATTTAAACAGATTTTAATAATTTTTTTTGTTGTTTTTATTCTTTTTATTTTAGGAAACTGAAAATGTCTTCTAATTTTGTATTCAAAATCTTTTGCTGAGAATAATTTTTTTCCTTCAAAAATGTGTTATGGTAATAATTTTTTCTTCAGAAATGTATATTTTTCTATAAAATTTATTTTTATGTATATATTTCTATAAAAGTGTATATTTTTCTTTTATAATATTTTGACCCCAGTTTGGGGGTTAACTATTTGCCCATGGCTGGGACCCTAACAGGTGCTACCACTCCGCGTCAGAGTGGACCTGAGAACAACTGCAATTAGGAGGTGGTTCCATGCTCCTCACAACCTCCCAATCTGAGGCTGTGCTGCCGGATGCAGTTTAACGCCATGCCCAGGACCTACAAAATTGAAGAATAACATCCATAAGAATGAGAAAATCTTAGACAGAGTATCAGTTTTGCCGCTCAAGCCAAATATAGAGTAACTAGCAGTATAGCCCAGCGTTGCTCGGGTGTAATTAAAGCTTTCATATGTATATTATCGATTTTCAGCACTATTGTAAGAACTGTAACCTTGAAACTTCTGAATATCGTTTCTTATGTCTTTGTCTATGAGTGTATCAAATTTGATTAAAATCGGACCACTCCTTCTATAACCCGATTTTTCGATTGTCGATTTTCGATATTTATCGTGGGTACCTCGACACAAAACCTAGCTAAGAACACTCGCAGACGCTTATAGTACAACTGTGTAAATTTTCAAGAAAATCGGTTCAGCCGTTTCGGAGTCTATAGGTAACGGACATACACACACACACACACACACACACACATACACACATGAACACAGATCCATTTATAAATAAGTTTAGATTGTTAATAATATGAGTTCAACAAGAAACTATTTTAAGCTTGCAAAAAGTAAATTTTAGTTTTTAATATAGTACAGAAAAAGTTATCTAAATTTCCGAATATATGTACGTACATAGTGTAAATAAAGATGCTTACAATTTGGCAATCTTTACAATACTTTGCAGACTCTTTATTTATAAATATGGTTCGTCCTAATCCTTTTGTAATGTTAAATGACAAATACTGTTATTAAAATTATTTTGCGCTCGTCAAGAATCGACTAATTTATATTAAATTTACCAATATTTACATTCCGTTTTACACACGTATTTTAATGTTATTTAATATAGTTTTATTCTCATTTATTGTAGTGTACAGTAACATAATTTTATGCTTTTCTAGTGATATTATGACTTCATTATTTGTGGCAGACCGACGTAAAGTCGATTAAAATTATTAAACTTTATTCTTATTTTTCCATATATATTTTTTGACAAACGACGTATAATCCAGAAAATGTCAAATAGAAACAACGTAACCCGAGGTATACCAGTAAGATTCTTCTGCTATGTGCCGTGTCGCATAGACGATAATGACTCTCCACAACTTCCTATCTTGTGTGGCCCTTAGCAGTTTTTTTCACTTTGCCAAGGCATTCGCCCCGTTCCGCCATACATTCACACAAGGACCTCAGGTAAGTGACGTTGCTTTCCTCCACCTCTCTTGCCCTTCAAATAGCCATGTGAGTGTTAGGTTTTCCAAACCCATATTCTGAATCCAATTCCAATGAATCCTAACTGTTTTTTTCTGGATTCTGAGTATGTGTTCTTTCTGTTGCCATTTTCTTTAGGACTTCCTCATTGGTTATTTGCATGGAATGCTCATTTCTGTTGTCTTCAGTTCTTTTTTCTCATCCATGGCGAGATTTTCCAACATTCACTGCCATATAAGAGGATGGATATCAGTATCAGTTCAGTGCTTTCTTATTTGTTTCTCTAGTTCAACGCCTGTTCGTATCTCAGTGTTGCATTTTCCATTCTCTGTTAATAAGGTTCCAAGATATTTGAATTGCTGTACCTGCTTGATTTTTATACCTTTAATTAGTGAATCATATATTTTATCTTCTCATTCCAGTCAATGGGAAAATTCTTAGGAGTGAAATATTCGATTTCCTATTTCTTTTCTTTTACATAGAGGTTAATAAATCAATACTAAATTTTACATAAGGTTTAACAAAACATACCAAATGTTACTTAGGAATTAATAAAACCTATATCAAATTTGACTTAAGAATTAACAAATCCTATACTAAATTTTACTTAGGAATGAACAATCTTATACGAAATTTTACATAGATGCTAACAATATATACACTAAATTTTACTTAAGCTTTAACAAATCCTATACTAAATTTTACATAGGGGCTAACAAAACCCATACTAAATTTCACTATGTTTATACAATGCCTTTTCTATCAGCCATTCTTAATCTAGATTTCTTCTTCAACGCCCAACTTCAACGCCAATGTTACTGTTTTGTAAATAATATTCATTGCTACCTTGATAATTTAAAACTTCATTTCCCTTACTTTGAGGTGGAATACATTCTGCTTTTTTAAAATCAATTTCACTTCATTCAAAGCAGTAAAGCTCCTAAGAGACAAGGTATTACTGGGTATGGAAGCATTAAAAAACAAAAACATTATTATGAGCGGGAATAGAAAAGAGTAATGAAGAGGACAGTAGATGATTTGCTGATTCTTCTTTGGATTTTGTCAGCAGGGGCACCGGATCATATTCTAAGACGAATGGTAGATTAATATATATGTAAGATAAGTTTCGGAGAGGAAAATTAACTCCCACGACATAGTGAACCAATGCTCTTAACAGCGGATCTAGTAATGGGTTCAATTTTTTCTTTCTAAACGTTACCCACAAAAATCTGCAAAACAACATTGTAGTTAGAAGGATGGTCAGATGTTCACCTCAATTTTTCTTATCGTTATACTTTAAGATTGCAGTAGTTACTTGAAATGGGGAATTTGTATATGTCAGCTCATCTTTTCCTACTAGATCATTTAGCCCTCAGAATCGAGCAAGATTATTTCGGTGCTTGAGCGCTGGCTAAATTTTCTCTAATCCTAATGAACAGTCGTATTCTCAATTAGATTCCTTGACTCAAATATTGGGTGGATTTAAAGCTCACTTTCAAACCTCAAATGGAAACAGTATAGTCGTAAGATCATGTCATTTGCATTTTTTTAGTAAAGAGGACGTTCCACTTTCATATTATGGTATAGATTCCCAAGAGAATACTTCCACGACGATAACAATCTTAAACCCCTCAAGTCTAAGGTCAATAAATATATATCAATCATATATTCATAATATATAGATCGTCCTTCCACCTCAGTTGCGTCCTTGCAACAATATTATTCAGTGACTCGCTAACTTGAGTGATTTTTGGACCTTGTATTAGAGAAACAATGGTATGAAAATTGAATAACATATTAAGTAACTTTCGTTATAAATAAAGAAATGTTTGTGAAAATATCAATCTTCTTATATGGCTGTGAATTCTGGATAATCTCCTCGTAGATGAAAAAGAATATTTCCCCGGTATTTTCACATTATGGAATAAATTCCCAAGAGAATACTTCGACGACCATAACAATTTTAACCTTTTCAGGACTAAGTTTAAAAAATATTTATCATTCATATTCTTGAAATCAATCGTTTTTCCATGATTGGGGAAATATCAATGTTTCTATAGGTTGGGAATGCTGGATAATTTTCTGATAGATGATGAGGGGACTTAAGGCGACACAGAGTAGGTTCTACTGAAAGATACTGAGACTATTATAGATGAGTTATTTAATACCAAAAATGTAGAGTTTTTAAGGTATTTCTTTAATGTTCTGTTATAGTAAGATAGTTGATTTATTCAAATTTTAATTATATTTGTTTTGCTTTTATTCCTTTTTAATTTAGAAAAATGAAAATGTTTTCTACTTTTGTATTCAAAAATGTTTTACTGAGAATAATTTTTTCCTTCAAAAATGTGTTATGGTAATATTTTTCCTTCAAAAATGTATATTTTTCTATAAAAGTCTATTAATTCTATAAAAATGTATTTTTATAATTTCATAGTGTTTTCACCCCAGTTTGGGGGTTAACTGTTTGCCCATAGCTGGGACCCTAACAGGTGCTAGCACTCTGAGTCAGGGTGGACCTGAGAACAACAGCAATTAAGAGGTGGTTCATTGATCCTCACAACCTCTCAATCAGAGGCTGTGCTGCCGGATGCAGTTTACCGTCATACCCAGGACCAGTGATTACCAAAGAAGCTTTGAGGAAAGTCAATAAAGTGTCATACAGAATACATGCTTAACCGATCATGTCTTGAAAGTGACATGACTGACTGGGCAGTAAATTTCCCCCATTTTGTTGTTATTAGTTTCTGCGGTAGACTGGTTGCCAACAAAAAGCTAGAGAATCCAATCTGTCTTGCTATGTAAACCATAGCTGGAGGGAGATGAGAGGGATTAATATTATGGTAAAACACACCTATTCTATAGTAAATAGACTCTCCTACCTAATTTAAGTAGGAGTAGTAAGAGGAACGAAGGGAAGAGACGGATTAATACTTTTCCCAAGGGTATTTACGCGTAACTGAATGCAAGAAATTCAACTGGAATTCGAACTCGGCTCCCCGATTTCTCGTTCCAAGCCGATATCCACTTCACCACAGCGCACATCCTATCAATTTTACATACGTATTTTAATATGATTTTAGATACATTAGTTCTCATTTATTGTACAGTAACATGATTTTATGTGTTTTTAATACACTTTTAGCGATATTACGACTTCAGTATTTGTAGTGGATAGATTTAAAATCGAATAAAATTGCTTAAAGTTGATTTTTATTTTTCCATATATGTTATTTTTTGACAAACGACGTATAATCGATAACAGCTTAACTCAAAACAACGTTACCAGAGGTGTACCTGTAGTATATTGAAAATTGTATCAATCAATATTTTTACATTCTGACTAAAATTGTCCTTAAAGATGACGGAAAGCGAGACACTGAAATACGAAAATACTGAAATGGATAGCCAAATGTGCGTATCAAAAGCTAAGCAGAGTATTAAGAGACATAAAATTTTGCTAGAAACAAAAGAAAAGAGTACTGAACTGATATGTGATATCTGTCCTCCTGCATGGCAGTGAATGCTAGACAATCAAGATGAAGACGAAAACTGAATGAACAGAAATGTGGGGCCACAGAAGGATGATGATGATACCACGGACCAAACATGTGAGAAATGACAAAGTTTTAATGATAAAGAAAACTAAAAGAAAACCTACATATAAAACCAGGAAGAGACAACTGAAATTTCTAGGGAACATAATGAGAAAAGAAGGCTTGGAAAATATGATACTCGCGGCACAGATTGAGGGCAAATAAAAAAAGACATCGCATAACATACTTGATGAGCTTGAGTAAGTGAATGACGGAACAAGGTTTAGGAAAGATAACGAAAATTCAAAATTTATGAATAGCTTCAAAGGACAGGAAATTGTGGAGAGTCATTAACGGCTACATCCTTAACGTCATATTTTGTGGATTTTTTATTTATTTTATTTTTATTTTTAGTTATTCTATTTATTTTTAATAATTTTTGCTTTTATTTTTTATCTACAAAAGATATGAAATTTATTAATATCTTCAAAAAACAGGATATTGTGGAGAATAATTGTCGGGTATGTCATGAGAGGAACAATGTACAGAAAGAAGTCTAAGCTAAAGGACGCATTTTTGAGGTTTTATTTGTCTATTAAAACGTGCTTTTTGTTTCTCGGACAAGTCTTTCAAAGTTATCTTTGAAACTAAAGTTTAAAAAAAAATTCATGTTAATTTGATTCTGTGAAATCTGAACATTTAGTGAATTGAGTAAAACTCAAAGTAACAAAGTATGTTCTCGATATTGAGCAGTTATCTAAGACCATGCAAGAGCAAGACCCTCATTAATAATAAAAACCTTTTAAAAAATTTAAAAACTGTTTATTTCTACTAATGTGGTTTACATATTGCATATACACTCCCGATCAAAAATTTAAGACCACTTAAAAATCTTTAAAAAGAATTTTTTTTTATGGATAGATTTTAAACTCCTCCCAGTTAAGGTTACCAATACTATAATCTAAAAGTTTATGGAAACAAAAAGCTACATTCCAAACATTCTATTTAGTAATTTACATTTTTATAAAATGAGGCAATTTACACATGATCAAAATTATAAGACCAGGGGTAGAAATTGTTAGATCTATGGTAATTCCAATGTTTTTAGTTCAGTTAGAGATTAGCAATCACTGCGTAAAGGTGTTACCATGCCTAAAGCAAGCAAACTTACCGAAGTTGAGCGTTCTCGAATTCTAAAATTCCATAAGCAAGGTTTGTCACAGCGGGCGATCGCAGCTCAGGTAAATCGCAGTAAAACTGTGATTTGCAACTTTCTAAAGAACAGTGAGAATTATGGAAATGCAAAATCCTCTGGTAGGCCCCAAAAAATTTCTCCTGCATTGAGTAGGAGAATAAGACGGGTTGTTATGAAAGACGGGGGACTTTCTTCTAGTCAAATTAAGGCAGTCACAGATGCTGATTGCAGTCTCGTAACCATTAGACGACACTTAAGACAAAAAGGCATGGTAAATAAAAAGGATAAACAAATCCCTCGGCTGCTTCCACGTCACAAGGTGGACCGCTTAAAGTTTGGTCGTGAATACTAAAGATGGGACGTTGAAAAGTGGAAGAAAGTCCTGTTTTCTGATGAGAAAAATTCAATCTCGATGGTCCTGATGGCTTCCAACGATATTGGTATAACAAAAACATACCTCCTGAAATTTTCTCCGCACATCATAGTGGTGGAGGGTCCCTAATGGTATGGGGTGTCTTTTCTTACAGAGGGACGATAGAGCTCCAGGTGATGCAGGGTCGTCAGAGAGTGACTGGTTGTGTTAACATGCTACAAAAAGCATCTTTGATGAAGGAGGGCCATCGTTTGTGTGAGGATGGATGGTTATTCCAATAGGATAATGCTGCAATCCACGCTGCAAGACGGACCTTGACCTTTCTACAAGAAAATGGGGTTCATCTCTTGGGACATCCTACATGCTCACTGGACTTGAACCCAATTGAAAATGTCTGGGGATGAATGACAAGAGATGTTTATCGAAATGGCAAACAATATTCAACAAAAAATGAACTTCGTGAAGCCATCTTCAGAAGCTGGAGCAACATCCCCCGCACCTTAATGGAAACACTTATTTCTAGCATGCCCGACAGAATTTTTGAAGTCATCAAAATCATTGGAGGTAGACTTCATTATTAAATTTGGTTGTTGAATATTTTCATACAATTTTGTACAATTTCGTAGAATTTTTGTCTCTGGTCTTATCATTTTGATCATGTGTAAATCGCCTCATTTTATAAAAATGTAAATTTCTAAATAAAATGTTTGGAATGTAGCTTTTTGTTTACATAACCTTTTAAATTGTAGGATTGGTAACCTTAAGTGGGAGGAGTTTAAAATCTATCCATAAAAAAAAATTTCTTTTTAAAGATTTTTAAGTGGTCTTAAATTTTTGAGCTGGAGTGTATGGCTATATGAAACATACTGCAGAACTTGTATATTGACATTCACGTCTATAAAAGTACGTATGCTGTTGGTACACTGAATGATTGTAAAATAGCAAATTTTTGACGGCCCATGCACTACAGGACAAAAGATGTGAGACCACACTGAATGTCTTTAGAAAAAACCTTAAATGAGTTATTTTTATATCCTTTGAGATTACGATACACAGTTTCAGTAAATACAGTATATTTGCTTTTATATCCACAAAAAAATAAGCACTTAAAAATGAACTTACAAAAGCCCCATATTTTTTCTTCAATAAAACTACCATTAAGACGAATACAAATTTGAACTTTTTGACAGTGAGGAAAGACTGGACAGAGATTGAACAATAAATTACTGTTGGTAATTAAATTTTATCTTTTACTTAAGAAACACAAATATATCTCATTTTAAGACTTTTTTAAAGAAATAAAGTGTCCTTCAAACATTTGTCCTGTAGTGTACGAGTAGATCAATTGACTGAAGTTTGCATTCAAGCATTAAACACACTGTCTCCGCTCGGTGTTAACTAGATATATGATGGATCCTCCCGTTGTTTGAGTGTCAGACAATTCATGATTTACTTCAATTCTGTTTCTGTGAAGTCAATCTCGCTTTGGATTTGCATACTTGAACAAATATTACACGTAGTTAAAGGGTCAACTGATAAAGATGGTTCAGGTAGTTTGCTTTAGCCTCGTACTATGTCCCCTTAAATGAACCAGAATTTTTAATTACTTCATGACAAGATGCTTTCCATAATTATAGAACAATTTTACTTTTCAAGAAGAAAACGTGTAAGAATACTGTAAAACTTAAATAAAAAAATAATAAAATTTTCAGTCAGTCGTTTTTTTAAAAAAGAATTCTGCTTATATATATAGTCATCCGCAGACAGATCTGTTTCGCTTGGATATACTATCTAAACATACGCCGATAGCTAATAGTGTTCCAATTCATTACTGAATGAACGACGCGTAAATGCTAGAGTAGCTACTGTTTTTTCAAAGTCTACCATTCTTACAGAGTGCTCAATCAGAGTGTGAGAGCGTAAATAGTCATCCACAGAGAGACCGTATATATATATATATATATATATATATATATATATATATATATATATATATATATAGTGTTGGTGGTCGTGTGAAATGCTAGCGTGGTACAATATACGATTGGTATGTTAATCGTAGAGGATTTACGATGTAAATTGTTTACGAATGAGAAAGAAGTGTGGAAGATTTAATAATGAGAGACTCAGAGGTACTAATAAACATAACCTTTATATATAATAAAACACAAGAAGGAAATACATACAATTATTCAAACATAGGGTGAAATGAAACATTGTTTTAGGCATACAATTTAAATTTAAAGGAGTCAAAGCCGGACTTACTTGTCCGAAGATTAAGGGTCAATTTAAACGAGAACAAGAAGCTGACGAAAAGAGTATCCAGGAGTACTGGCTAGGAGGCCAGTAGAACCGAAGTAAAGAAAAGAGAGAAGTATCTCTTAGCTGTTTTTTTTTTTATCAAACTAGCAGTATAGCCCGGCGTTGCTCGTGTGTAATGAAAGCTTTAAAACTAATCCATGATCCTGGAGCTCAGACCCTTTGGACGTTGGCACGAAAGACTAAAAAGCAATAGTTGTTTCCAGTTAAAGCGAAACTCTTTTTTCCTCCAATTGGCCTGTTAGTATCAGGTTCTTCAAGCCCTCGCTCTTTATTGCATGTCCCAGGAACTTTAGTTGTCCCTTCCTGATAATCAATATTAATTTTCATTTTTGTTTCCATCCTCTCCAAAACCTCATCTTTGCTCACAGGCTTGGTCCACGATATCCGCAGCATCCTACTGTAGAACCACTTTTCAGTAGCTTCCAGTTTTTCTTTCATCTTTGAGGATATTGTCCAGCATTCACTGCCATATTGAAGAACTGGCAGGTACAAAATTTTAAATACCTCGGAAGTATTCTATCAGAGAACCAAAAGAGCGACACTGAGATCTAAATATGTATTGGCATTCCAAAAAGCTAAGCAGAATATTGACAGACAGGAAAATGTTGTTGGAAACAAAGACAAAAGTAATGGATTGTTATGTGATGTCTATCCTTCAGTATAATATCAACTACTGGACAATCTCATCAAATATGAAGGAAAGTTTGAAGCAACCAAAATGTGGGTCTACAGAAGGATGCTGAGGATACCCTGAACCGAACATGTTAACAGCAACGATGAGGTTTTGGAGAGAATGCAAACAAAAACGAAACTTATACTTAACATCAGAAAGAGACAGCTGAAGTTTCTGGGATATGTAGTGAGAAAGAAGTGCTTGGAAAGTCTGATGCTCACAGGATAGATAGATAGATAGATAGATAGATAGAGAGTCTTGATGGGATTTAGCAAATAGATAGCAGTGCAGAGTTTGGGAGGAGTAACAAGAGAAAGGGGTTTAAGAGCTACAAGAGATAGGAAGATGTAGAAGGCCATGATCGCCTACGTCCTGAAAAGATACGGTACACAGAAAACGAAGAAGAAGAAGTTACTCATTTCTTCTCACGTTTTCATGCAACTTCCCCTGAGATTTTTTTGTGACACCTCGGCCCGCACCTCCAACAATGTATCCAGTTTTTACCTACAGGAGCCACCCTACCTCTCCTTTCTCTCCTGACTCTCTCATGGAAAGAGGGTTACATTTTTCTAAAATCTTTCTGAGTCCAATATTAGCATAGACATCTGCGTATCTTATACTGATAAGTTTTTGCTAAATCCTGAAAAGCATTCTACTTCTATTTTAATCAGTAAGTCCTATACATGATACACCCTTTGGCCATCCTCTCTCGAAAGAAACATAACTGGGCAGAAGATTACCCCACAGTAAGTTGCCATTACTTTCTGCAGTAGACTGATTGCCAACCAAGTCTATATAACCCAATCTCTCCTGCTATTTTTCCCATAGCTGGAGGGAGAAAATTCGGATTAATACCTTTCTAAAGGGTATTGCGCGATAGTGAATGCAACGATTTCAAAAGTGTTGTGGGATCTCACCTTTTTCTGAGTATACATATATTCCTGCCATAGAGAGATCCGGATGAGATCTGTAGGTTACCGTAAGATACCGAACGATATCGAAGTTTCGCAGAGAATACCTCGTTGGAAGTCATAGTAGCTCTGAGCTCCACCCAGCCAGAAAAGTATTACATAGCACTCGTCAATTCCCGACGTGGTACTAATTCTAGCACGGCTTCTTTTCAAAGACTTACAGAGGTAGAATCGCCGACTGACACCAATTCGGTCGGGTTTCAATCCTGGGTTAAAAAGCAATCGGAGTCTAACCGTACTCATGAGCTGTGATACAGCGAAACAGATCTGTCTGCGGATGACAATATATATATATATATATATGTATATGTATATATATATATATTCCTAATAATCGTATTCCTGGATTACTAACCTACGTTCAAGTTTGTATCTTTACGTTTAATATAACTTATTTTTCTATCTCAAATATCTGTTTTGTTGTTCATTATTTTGTGCGGTTCCTCACCCGGAATCCGCAACAAAAAGCAATTTGACTCTCCGATTTTTGTGAATTGTCATACGTGATACACGTTTGCGAGATCATATCTCTTTCAAGACATGGCTGACTAGGCAGATTTGCCTACAGTAAGTTCGCTATAAATGTCTGTGGTAGACTGGTTGCCAACCAAGGCTATAAAACTCAATTTTTCCTGCTATTTAACCTATAGGTGGAGGGAGAAGTGATGGATTAATACATTTTAAAGGGTATTTAATGTTTAAGTGAATGAAACAAATTCGATTAGAATTCGAACTCTGCTCTCCGATTTCTCATTCCGAACCGATATCTATTACACCACAACGCATTTTCTTTTTATTTACTCTATCGTATTCAGACTTTCGCTCCACCATTGGCAATATTGCGTGCGATTTGGATATTCGTCTTGTCTTTAATTTTATTAACTCTTTAAACAAGAATTAAAATCGTTACCAATCGAATTATGTTCAAAGACGGCGTGTTGTTTTCTTGTGTTTTTTTCTACTGGTTTATTTGTGTTGCGGTTGGTGAGTAAAGTTTGTAACAAGTTCTTCCCCTTGGAGTTGATTTACATTTGAAAAAAACGAACTTGAAATAAAGATATTGCTTCCACATCAACACTGCAGTAGACAAATAATACGCAATATATTTCGGTAGACTTTTCCAATCAAAGAGAATTTATGAGGTTAAATGGACAGTAAAGGAGGTGGTTGGTTGCTTTGTTTTATGGCATATCAACCTCGGCGGGTCATTTATTGCCAACTAAATTTTATTTATTTATTGCTGGTAATAGCTTTTTCTTTCAACAATTTATTGTTGTTTTTATATAAGTTTTGTGTCTAATAATACTTTTTTTCTTTTTGAGTACCAAGATTCATTTGGATTTGTTTTTAAGGGCAGGGTCCCCAAGTTCTACTCTGTTATTTAACCCATAACTGGAGGGAAGGGACGGATTAATACCTTTCCTAAGGGTACCAGTGCTTACGTGAACGCAGGGTATTCAACTGGAATTCGAACTCAGTTCACCGATTTCTCTTTCCGAGCCGATATCCACTGTACCACAACGCACATCCGTCACTAAACGCTTACAGCACCTGGTATTCCCAAGCAAAAAGGAGGTGGGCAAATGTCTTGGTTAGTAGTAATATTAAACAAGAAGAATGAATGTTGTGAAGACAAACTAAAAGTAACTAAGTAAGAAGGGAAAATGAATTTAGAAAGGAAGAAGATGTAAGAAAGAAAAAGAATGAAAGAAAAGGAATTTACTGTGAGAAAGAAAGAAAGAAAGAAAGAAAGAAAGAAAGAAAAATAAAAGAAACCTATTATGAGAAAAAAAGAATGAAAAAAAGAACATCTAGTGAAAAATTAAGAAAAAAATGAAAGAAGTAAGACCGTTTTGTAAGAAAAAAGACAGAGAAAAAGAACATATTCTGCGAAAAAATGAAAGAAAGAAAAAAGAACGTAATTTGAGAAAGAAAGAAAGAAAGAAAGAAAGAAAAATATTGCGAGAAAGAAAGGAATTTTTAAAATGTGTCTATATTTCTGAGACGAGCTAGTATTTACAGTATTTACATTATTCGAACTAGTGTCCTTATCTTTGTTACCATTTGTACAACGTTTTGGCCATTGTATGCTCCGGCCTTCTTCAGGTGCTAGGAATTTCGAACCGAAACCTTTATTACGATCACTGGGGTATATGAACTCCATTCCTTGTGGGAAGCCTCGATTGGAAGTCATGAGCTGTTTCCCTCTAACTGTGCATGGGAGCATCAGATTTTCCAAGCCCTTCTTTCTCACTACATATCCCAAAAACTTCAGCTGTCTCTTTCTGATGTTAAGTATAAGTTTCATTTTCGTTTGCATTCTCTCCAAAACCTCGTCGTTGCTGCTAACATGTTCGGTTCAGGGTATCCTCAGCATCCTTCTGTAGAACCACATTTTGGTTGCTTCAAGACTTTCCTTCATATTTTTTCACCACTGCTGTTGCCTGGTATTGAACTCACAACTCTAAGAGTCAAGTCAGGAACTAACCAACGTCTATATCCACTGAGCCATGTGTCCTTAAGAAAACTTCCTTATAGAAACGTCCTACAAATGGCAACAAAGATGAGGACAATAGTCCAAATAATGTAAATACTGGAATTTTTTAAATGTATTGCTAGAAAGAATAAGAGAGAAAAAATGCATTTTGAGAAAGAAAGATATAAGAAGAATGTACTGTAAGAAAGAAAGAAAGAAAGAAAGAAAGAAAGAAAGAGAAAACGTATTTTGAGAAAGAAAGAAAGAAAGAAAGAAGAAAGAAAGAAAAAGAGCATAATTTGAGTTAGAACGAACAAAGAAAACGAAGATATTTTGTAAAAGAAAGAATGAATGAAAGAAAGAAAAAGAATGAATTGTGAGAAAGAAAGACAGAAAAAAGAAGGTCTTTTCAGAAACAGAGAAATAAAAATAAGGACATAATAAATAAGATATTTTATGACAAAAGGAAAGAATGGAGAAAGAAAGAATGCATTTTAAGAACGATAGAAGGTAATGTTTAAAAGAAAGAAAGAAAGAGAGAAGGTACTGCTTGAAATAAAGAGAGAAAAAGAACGAAGAAAGAACGTATTGTAAGTGTTCTTTGAATAGAACTGTACCTGTTTGCATATATTGAGTAGAAGAGATATAAAATGTATAATAAAGTACGAGACAGACCAGAAGTTAACTACTAAACACGTGTCGTAAAACAACAACATTCAAGATTAAGAAAGAAAAAAGAAAGAAAGAAAAACATTTGATATTGTAAAAAGTACTTATATGGAAAAAAAAGTATGAAAGAAAGAACAAAAATCAAAAGCCCGATGTCAGAAACGAATGTCAAATAGAAGAACACCTAGTGGTAGTATTTTTTGAAATAAATAAAAGAATTATAAAAGATAACGTACAAAATAATGAAAAACGAAAAAAGGAAAGCAAAGAGTATAAAATAGAAAACTTCGTAAAAAAAAGAGAAAATAAAAGAAAGATGTTATTGCAAAAAAATGATATAAAAAATTAAATATTGTCAGAAAAGAAAGATAAGAAGAAGGAAAAAATATTATTCGATCATAAGTAAAAAATGGATGAATGAAACTAAACAGAAAGAATACTTAGAAGAGAAAAACTACAAACGTTGAGAAAGAAAAGAAAAAAAAACACGATGCATGATGGGAAATAAGCCCAAAAATAGAAGACATTTTTTTTATTTCGATAATCCCCTCCTGATTAAATTGTGTCGCCTTATTTCACTTCTTTGTTTTTTTATTTTGTTCTAACAGCTTAAAAAAAAACTTTTAATATTTTCTGCCCAACTTGCAACCACTGAATCAATGTGTTTAATAGTTCTTTTCCAAAATAATAAAAATGCATTAGTATGAACTCAAATGTTACAATGTAAATTCCACAAGGCATTAATTCACTAAACGTTTACATCTCCATTTAGATTGGACCTGGCAAAAACATTTTAATAGATTTCGATTCCAACAAAATTTCCGGCCGATGAGAGAATGGTTCCTTCCTCCGTTTGTATAAGTACCCTCAATAAAATGAGGACGGTGTTGTGGGATTTATCCGTTGCCCAATAAAGAGAAATTATGGCGGATAGGAAATTAAGAATTAAAATCAACTTTCTTCTTCAATTTTACAAAAATTCACAATGACGTGGGAAATCCTGGTTTTGCCGCATAGAAAAAGGATTGACCTTGTGTCTAAACCGGAGTAGATGTTAAATTGGTTTTCTGACAAATTGGAGAGATTTGCAAGTCTAAAAAGTGCGAAAAAATCTAAAAGACTATATAAATGACTTCGATCAGCGTCAGTCAGTCAGATGGGAGCACAGAGAGAGAGAGAGTCACAACTAAAATGTAACGGGATAAACTTCAACCACGACCCGGACATAAGGTCGCGTTGCTTCTGTCCTCTTTCTCCTTCTCTCTCGTGTGCTGATTCCGTTTACTTCTTCTTCTCCATTCAAAGACACTCCTGACAAACGTACGCATAAACTCTTTCCAACAAATTTTACTACAAGAACATGACTTCAACTTTTGATACCCTTAACTCATTACTTTTTTCTCATTGAACATTAACTGCTACTACCTATTCTTGTTATTCTTTTCTTTTAATAAATTTCTATCTTAACATGCAAAATGTATATTTTTATTCTTACACTCATCCACAAATTCCAATCTCCAATCTACAACCTGCTGACTGCCTTCTGGTGAAAACCTTCTGATAATTCTGAAAAAACTTGTAGGCTGTAGGGAGTTAGGTTATGTATGACACAAAGCCGATCATCTTTCTATCGCCTCAAAATGCAGCTACACAGTTCTGAAAGAGGAATTTGACGCCAAGAGACTTATGACAGTTTTATTTAATGAAGAGGGTTTATCATAACATTTAAGGTCATATGTTATATCAAGTTGGCCCTTAGTAAAGACGAGAGTAAGTAAATTTCATTTTTATCTGGGAAAAGCTGTATGTTTCTTAGATAATAAGAGCGCTTATTAATGTGAAGCTCTCGAAATTTAATTAGTTAGAAAAACAATCATTGACAAATATGAATTGACTACAAACCATTTTATGCAAATTTAAAAAATGAATCGCACATTTCTACTTAACCTAATAAGCAACTGAGATGCGGTTTTATAGAAAGATATAATGGTTACTAAAATATGGAAGTAACAAGAAACAAAGAACACTTATAATTAGAAAGACATGGATAACATATTAAGGAAGTAGGGTTTTGCCACATGGTCGAGTTGATATAAGCGTCGGTTGGTTCCAGAGACTTGACCAAAACAGTTGTGAGTTCAATACCAGGCTACAGAAGTGGTGAACAAATAACTTAGAGGGTTAAGTTAAAGAAGGATAACTACATGAAAGAGAATGATATACCTATATCAAAATAAAGTGTTAGGTTTGAAATTCCAAGCACCTGAAGAAGGCCGTACAACGACCGAAACGTCGTAAATATGACAGTAAAAATGAGAAGAATAGTCCTAACAATATAAATAATGTAAGGCCTAAAAGATTTGAAAAAATAAAAGAAGTGTGAGCGAAGAAACTGTTAACATAGAACTTACGGTTACATATCGCCATTTCAACTGTAAAATGATGGAAGATAGCTACTAATCTAGTACTGGGTTTAAATCCGTACTGTCAAGGTACCAAAATAAACGATCATCAGAACACTTATCATGATAATGTTTACAGGAAGCACAAGGAGGCTATATTACTGCAACGTTAAAGGGACTGAAGTCGAGATGCGAGTTCAATAGCAATAACTTTCAGATTCTTTGAATTGTATCAGAAATCTCCAAATACATAGCAGAAACACCGACTAGCTGTGACAGTAATATTCAATGAATGACCGAATGGTAAACTTGTAAGTGTATTAGATTCTGACGGGAAAATTGTCGAGTACACCGCAGTGAAGCAGATTCTCTAGCAACAAACTCAGTAGTGGTTTCAATATAATCGTTTCTCTTCCCCTCAATGATAAACGCTAATCCTCGAGGCGTCTTGGAGGTCGGCTCATTGCGCCTTCTCTTTGAAGTTAAAAAAAATAAACAAGCAAAATTGACGTGGCGTGATGGTTTAGTAGCCGAGTTATTCAAAACAGCTGCATTCATTCCGGACAGACCACGTACAATTTCAGCTGCCTTTTGTTTTCGATAAAGAAAATTCTTCAACTCAACAAACTGCGAAGTTTAAATAACCAGACGTAGCATCATTATCCAAGAAAATATCAAGAATCTCGTTCTCGAGTTTGAGAGAAGCGCCATTTTCCACGAGGCAAGTCCGATCAAAAATTAAATGAGCCGGACACTACTGGCTACTTTCCAAATAAAATGTCTTTCCTTGGATGCAATTGGCTGATTGCCATGTTAAATATCTTGATCCTGACTGGTTGCTTCCCAATTTAAATATCTTGAAAATGATTGGCTGTTGTCCGAGCTGTCGAGTCGCCAGCATTCGATTTCCGGTTTTCATTGAAGTAGATTTGGAAATTTGCCTAGATAAATATTTCGATTTGCTATTCAGATATGCTTATTTGAAATTGTCTGATGTTAAATTTACGGGATTCTCGTCACTGTTTAAAATTTGCGACGACAGGTGAGCTTTAGTGAAAGATGAAATGTAGCTCAGGTAAAAATGCGGGACATTCATTACTTTGTTTACAGTAAGTCAACAAGTTTTTCATAAGCCACTGTAAAGGTAACTGTATAGGAACTGAAGATAAGATTGTAATGCGTCAGCTTTCCGTATGAGACGGGCTTGTCTAACTTTTAACTCACAAATACAACTACTGGGTTTCGATTGTTAATAATGGGTGTCAGTCAGAAATATCTATCTACCTCATCCACCAAACCCATTAAAAAAGAATATTATTTTCGATTCTTGACACGAGAGTAAATTTGCATCCTTTTAAAGGTAGAACCATCTTCCTGAAATTTACCAGACTGACTCATAAACACGTTCATTAAGAGAGACAGGCTGTGCGGGTGGTGCAACAGACAATAGCTTGAAAGATAAATCAGGAACCCGAGTTCAAATTTTTGTTAGGTTCTTTACATTAGCTTATGAGTAAAAAACCTTAGGAAAGGCATGAACCCTATCAGCTGTGCGCAAAACAGTAGGATTTGTAGCAAAAAAATATATATTATTCTCACAAACTTTGTTAATGCAATATTCAAACTTCAAAAAAGAATTCTAAATATATTTCGTCTTTAAATGACCCACAAATAAAATTAAAGATCATGTTGCTTTGATTTAAGTGCCATACGTGATACACGCTTAGGCGATCATGTCTCGAAAGAAACATAACTGAATGGGCAGAAGATTATCCCACAGTATGTTGCCATTACTTTCTGCGGTTGACTGGTTGCTAGCCAAGGCTATAGAACCCAATCTGTTCTCTTATTTAACCCATAACTGGAAGGAAGAGACGGATTAATAGCTTTCCCAAGGGTATTTGTGCGTATGTGAATGCAAGGAATTCAATTGGCATTCGAACTCGGCTCCCCAGTTTCTCGTTCCGAGCCGATATCCACTGCACCACAACGTTCCTCCCCATGTTGCACTAAGAACCTTGAAAAGTATAGTTGTAAAATTTGGTTTCAATCTCAACAGCAGCAACAAGGAAAATGAAAAACACATGTAATAAGAAGATAAAAAAAGACATCATTAAGTTGTTGACCCAAATACTTCGATGGGCCCTGTCCTTTCAGGACGTTGGCGATCATGGCTTTCTACATCTCCCTATCCCTGGTGGCTCCTAGCACGCTTTCTCCTGTTACACCACGCAACCCTCGTTCCATCATCCACCTGATCAGGTCCTTCAAATATGTTATCCGCTGCTTTCCCCTGTCTCTTTTTCTCTCTATCTGTCCTGTTAGTATCAGGTTCTTCAGGCCCTCATTCCTCATTGGGTTTCCCAGGAACTTCAGCTTTCTCTTCCTGATGCTCAGTATTAATTTCCTTTTCGTTTCCATCCTTTCCAAAACCTCATCATTGCCGACATGCTCAATCCATAATATCCGCAGCATCCTTCTGTAAAACCACATTTCGGTTGCTTAAAGTTTTTCCTTCACCTTTGATGATATTGTCCAGAATTCACTGCTATATTGAAGAACTGACATCACTTAGTAATCCAGTACCCTCTTCTTTGTTTCTAGCGAAATCTTCCTGCCCCTTAATACTCTACTCAGTTTCTGGAATGCGTCCTTCGCCATGCCAATTCGCATTTGGATCTCTGTTTCTCACTTTCCGTTTCCTGTTAGAACACTTCTCAGGTATTTAAACTTTTGTATTTGCTCATGCTACATTAAACAAAAGATTAGATAGCACTCTCTATCAATACTTTAAAGGGCAATAAAAGTTAATTAACTTGAGAAAGCTATTTTGCAGAAAAACTATGTTGTTTCAATCGAAATTTCTTTAATACTCATTGATCGAACAATAAATGCTTCCTGTATAAAAACGGCTACACACGACATTCCCTTTGATATTTGTGATGTTTTTTCCAGAACTAATGCATATGCTAGTGTATGAGGACCTCCTTAGTAGTCCAAGCATAGAAATAAATACAACGAGCAAGTTTCTAATAGAGAAGCAACGACAAAAAGCAAGCCTCAAGAGCAGTAGACAAACATAACGGCCAGTCTCAGATGTACTAATCTTCACACCTTCTTCGTCCTTCTCTTGCTCTTTCTCTGACCCCCACTATGGCTGGGCCGTCTTTCTCTTTGCTCTCCTCTTGCCTAAATGTTTGCTCTTATGTAGCCCCCTGCGTATTAGTGGCGGTACCGCCTTGCTTGGGGTGAAACGATTAAAACAAAACCGACATTCACAACGCACATCCGCTCATGTTAACAACTAATTGGAATTAAATTTTGAGGTCTGCTTTTAGTTTTACTTTATCAGATATATTTGTTTTACGATTAAGAGTGCAGTTAATATTTATGGGATCAGCATAATTTCATCAGTTAGGAACTGATGAAATTGCGAAGGTCCTTGATAAAAATAAGAAACAACATAAGAATAGAACCCTGGGTTACATCTGCATTAATATGAAAGTATTTATAGAAGAATAACTGTTTAACATGACGTTCGTTACTAGATTTTAACGAAATATTGGATAAAGTCGAATATTTAACCAGAGACTGAGTAGTTCTTCAACTTGTAGAGAAAGCCATCATGCTAAAGCCCTGTCAAATGCCTTTGAAATATCTCGAGCCACAGCCCTTGCCGTTGTTATCGTACTCTAGATAGAGACATTCAGTCGTGGTCATTACTACATCGGCAGTTGACCCAGAGAAATGGAGGGTATTTTTTTATAAACATGTGGCCCCAAGCAAGGCATTTTACTGCCACTGTTGTGCAGTTGGTTACATAGAAGGAATGTTATGAGAAAGAGTGACAGATAACAGGGAGTGTCAAGAAGAGAGTATGAGAAGGAAGAGAATACTGATGAGAGTTGGGTGGTCGGAGACAAAAGCATGAGAGAGAGAGGATGTAAGTTAGTGAGAAAGGAAATGACTATTGACTTTACATTTGAATTCTTGAAGATTGTAGCTGTCGGGAAAGCAAGTAGGCGGAAGGGAATTCTACAGGCGGGAAGTGCGAGAAAAGAAGCTGCTGGAGTAGAATTTGCGTTTACAATTTATCGGTTTCACAGTAAAAGGGTGATACCTAGTTGCTAATCTTCTGGATCGAGGATATTCATATTTAGGGGGCACCAGTGAGCTAAGTTCATCGAAGCAGAAGCCGTGAAAGTATTTGTAGAAGAGACACAGGGAAGTCACACTTCGTCGGTGAGAAAGTGACTGTATACTAGGGTATCCTTTTTATCTGAATGAGGGTCGTGAGATGTGAAATGCTTAACTAATTTAGAGTTGAGTAGAGTCTCTCGTAATTTATCAAAAAATAATTCGAGGAATATTTAGAATCTTTTCGAAGGTAGGGCAAATAATCATCACCAAACTTTTTCGTACATCGAAGCGATATGTAAGTCGTTAAAACGTTGAGTTGTATAACAAAGTAGAATAACCAACCTAATACATCACTCAGAAAATCCCGGGCCTAACTAATAAAACAACAATTTTTGGCAAAATTCGACTTTATTCATCAACATAGTCTCGTTCTAGGGTGATACACTGATTCCAACGCTTCTCTAACAATTTATTGCTTTTTTGTAGAACACTTTGTCTTTAGCATCAAAATACTTCTTCACTGGAGCCAAATCTCTTTTCCTACAGCATTCTTTTGAGGTCTGCAAATAGGTACTAGTTGCTGAGAGTCAAATCTGGAGAATAGAGTGGATGCGGAAGCAATTCAATGTGCAATTCTTGCACTTTTGCCATCGTTGCGATCGACTTGTGACACGGTGAGTTCTCTTAGAGAAATACCACTTTTTTCTTCTTCCTTTGTATCCTTTTTTTAACGATTTCTTCCTTGAAACGCACCAATAGCACTACATAATATAGTCGCTTTTGACGGCTTTCAGCTGCTGCTGTACACTCAGTTGACTGCCGATTTGACTCCGGAGTGAAGTGGTAGATCCATGTTTTATCCATTGTCATATTTACGCAAAAACTCCTTGTTGCGTTGAAACAGTTACAAACAACGATCTGAATCGTCGACGAGTAGTTGTTTTTGATCGGCTGTGAGCAAAACGCGATACTCACTTTGAACATAGATTTCTCATTGACAAATGTTAATGCAAAACGGCGAATACACTGCCTTTTGATATGTTCATCTCCTCTACTATCTCACGCAACTTCAATTTACGATCGGCCAATAGGAGTTTGTGGTTTGTGTGTTTTCTGGAACAATTTTCGATTTTAGGAAACCTGAGCATTCAGCATCATTTGTGTCTGTACAACCGCGTTTAAAGTCAGCATGCCACCTCTTAACCGTTGTTTCCGACGGAGCAGCGTCTGAATAACACTTATCAAGCCATTGTTTTTGCTTGAACAGCATTTTTCCCAAAAAGCAATGTTTCATCAGCACACAAAATTCAGATTTTTCCATTAGTTTGAGAATTTGCAACAGTATTTGAGAATTTGCAACCTTATTTTCATCAATGACCTTCCAGATGAGATCAAGTGTCAAGTAGGCATCTACGCAGATGACAACACAATTTACTCCCGCATCAGTAAGAAACCTGTCGTGGCGGAAAAACATGATCTCGCTGCTGACCTTGAACGGGATCTACACTCTGTGGTGAATTGGGGCAAGAAGTGGCTTGTCAATTTCAATGCGTCTAAGACCAAGCTGTTGTCTGTCAATCATCACAGGCAACCTCTCCTGCCTCCCATACGCATGTACCAAGCGATTCTCCCTGAGAGTAATACACTGCGCCTCCTCGGCCTTACCCTCTCTTCTGATCTCAAATGGAACCACTACATCGAGTCCATAGCTAAAACCACTGCTAAGAAGGTTCGGTCCCTGTATCGGGCAAGGATGTTTTTTCCGCCTGAATCCATCCTGCATATATACAAATCAACCATTCGTCCGTGCATGGAATACTGCTGCCATATATGGTCAGGCGCCCCTGCCGTTCATCTCAGTATTCTCGACAGGCTCCAAAGGAGAATCAGTAATGTGATAGGTACTGACTTGGCGGCTTGACTACAGCCACTTCCCCACCGACGAAATGTGGCCTCTCTTTGTCTGTTCTATAAATACTTTCATGGCTTCTGCTCGAACAAACTTAAGTCACTGGTGCTTCCTCAACAGGTGTTTACTCGTGCAACCAGATTGGCAACTGGGTCCCACCCATTCACAGTTAGGTTAGCCAAATGCAGACGACAATTCTACTCCTTCAGCTTCTTCTCTCGCACTTCACGCCTGTGGAACTCGCTCCCATATTTTTGCTTTCCTGGCGGCTACAACCTCCAGGAATTTAAATGCAATGTCAGTACTCATGTATTGATCGCTTGACTCTAGTTCTTTCCCCACCCCGTATATCCTTCCCTTTCTCTCCACCTTTGAAGCTGTCATCACACCTGTATTCTCATCCTTCCATTGCTCCTTTCTAAATGGTTACTCTTCCTCTTCACTCTCTTTTAATTAATCTTTTTACTCTTTATGTAGCCCCCTGCACATCAGTGGCATTACCGTCTTGCTCGGGGTGATACGATTAAAAAAAGAAAAACAGTAGTTTCAATTAAATAACTGTAAAATGTAATCTAATAATCCGATTGGGCCCAAATTTTGTCACGTGCCATTGTAAGGTTGGTACTTCATAAAAACCGCATGGATGTTTTATTAATGGTGCTATGTATATATCATATCCGGGACTTATTGGGTGATGTGTTAGAGCAACAGTGCATTATTCTGTTTCGGGTTCAAAAACTTGGGACAACACTGTCTTTTTGGAATCACCATCAGCTGCCTGCTCTATTTAATATTTTCCAGGGAGAAGTAAACGACCATGAAGCGCAATCGAGTGAACTGAGCTCCGTTGATATGTATGGGGTCAATGAGACATTCAATTGCTTGGTCGGAAGGCTTGCTAGACTGAAATCCACAGTCAGGACCGAGGCTACTGCCGATCGAATCAACTGCCACGTGTCCGTGAGTCAGGTAAGCCTTTCAGTTTGAAGCCATCAGATTGGGATAGGAAACTAAAGATGGGTAAGATACGCCAAGAGATGCTGCACATGAATGAATGACGTCTCCGACTTTCAACCCAAATATATGATATATGCGTTGTGGAGCTGTGGATATCGACTGGGAACAAGAAATCAGAGAATTCCAGTTTTCAATTCTCACTTACGCGCGAATACTCTTGGGAAAGATATTAATTCGTCTCTTCTCCCTCCAGCTAAGAGTTAAATAACAGGACAGATTACGTTTTATATCTTTGGTTGGCAATTAGTCTACCTACCACAGAAAGTAATGGCAACCTACTACGGGAAAATATTCTGCCCAAGGTTGTATCACGTATGGCACTTGACTTACTGAATGACATGGAATGAATTGGTGAGGTATCTAGCTGTGTATCTACCCTACAATCACACCTAATAATTATGAAGTTAATAGTGACGACTGCAATAATGATGATGTTGATAGTCATAGTGCTGAACAAAGGTTTTTCTGGTACAAGATTACCTGCTTGAGTCACTTAGTGGGAATCAAATTCACTCCAACTGAAACGGTACTCAAGTTATTCTCAAGAAATTTTACAGGAAGATTTGCCCCTACAACTCCATGATATTTGTAATGTTTGTCATTTTACTATCTCTTCTTTTTTATCAACCATTTACAAAGTTTGTTAATGAAGGTCTTACGCTGCTTTCATCTGTCCCTCTTGTTTTCTGTGTTCTGCTAGTATCAACTTTTCCAAGCTTTTTGTTTCGCTTTTCTCAAAAAACTCCATTGCTCACATGTTCAGTCCATAATATTCTGAACATCTTTACTACTAGTGAAAATAAAGCAATTAAAGCAACAAAAATGGTTAATAAAATCTAATAAAAATTCAACGTTATTAATATATAAATTAAGAGGAAACAAATAAGAATAAAAATGAATAATGGCCGACGATATTTCTAAACGCCAAATATTTTACTACTACTGCTAATTACTAAGAAAACAATGAAATCAAAAAGTCTAAATTATAAAAAAATTCAAGATAATATTACTACTAATAATAGTCAGTTGACTAATTGATTGTGATACAGGCTTGAGCGATCACGTCTCTGACGACCAATGACTTGTGTTTTAATCGTTTCACCCTCAGAAAGGCAGAACTGCGACTGGTGTGCAGGGGGCTACATAAGAAAAGTGTAAAAGGTTACATAGGAGCAGAGCGAAGAGAAAGAGGAAGCGAAGAGGAACCGGTTACAAGGGGTGTCAGGGAATGAGTAAGAGAAGAATGGGAATACTGGTGTGAAGAGAGTTGCATGAGGGTAGAGTGAAAAGGGAGAAAATAAGTTGCAGTGGGTGTTGAAGAAAGAATACGAGAAGTATGGGAGGCAAGGGGATCAGAGATGGCAATTGACGTTGCATTTAAACTTTTCGAGATTGTAGCTATCAAGGAAACAAGTAAACGGAAAGGAGTTCCACCGGCGGGAAGTGCGAGAAAAGAAGCTATTATAGTAGAGTGAGGCTGCATTTGGTGGTTTGGGCTTTAAAAGGATGAGGCCTTGTTGCTAGTCGTGATAGGTTGATTGTCAACCAAGGCTGCAGAATCCGATCTGTTCTGTTATTTAACCCATAGCTGGCGGGAGAAGAGATGAATGCATACTTTTCACAAGAGTATTTGCGTAAAAGTGAATGCAATGAATTCAACTGGAATTTGAACTTAGCTCCTTCGGTTTTTTTATTCCGAGCTGATATCCATTACACCCCAATGAACATCCGTACTAACATTAATAAAGAATTTCGGATTAACATGAAAAAAAGACTAACCAAAAATTAATAATCATGGACAATTTTTCATCGACATAAGAATCGAAGATGATATTACGAGTAACAATAGGCCGACAGTTCTTTAGTTGTGATGAAAACAGTGCCTTTAAGATGACTGGAATATTAGTCTAAAATGAATAATGGCTAACACTGCTTTAGAATTATTCAGAATAATGTTCTGCAAGTGTTATCAATGGTCTTATAGTCATACACTCTTTTGGGGGTGTAGCCACATTAGTTGAAATAAGCTATTTAGAAAATTGTAATATTGACCGAACTACTTCCCGCCATTACGATGTCTTTAGTGTCGCAATGCTCGAATCACTTGGGGTCAAGTTGAAGTGAACCTCAGAAGATTCGCGTGACTCAATATTTTCTTTTCCTTTCAAATTGTACAAAAAAATTATTTCAATCATCCTTCGTTGGCGTCAATTCAGATTCAACATCTTTTAGTTTAACGTCAGGA
Source organism: Ascarosepion bandense (assembly GCA_037127315.1). Classification (NCBI taxonomy): domain Eukaryota; kingdom Metazoa; phylum Mollusca; class Cephalopoda; order Sepiida; family Sepiidae; genus Ascarosepion; species Ascarosepion bandense. The sequence goes on from JBBBDQ010000414.1 coordinate 424,348, forward strand.
TTTTGGCTACAATATGAACAATGAAATTGGCGACCATTTTTACCTTAAACTTTTGGGTCAACAAGTACGCAATGTCAAAAAACAAATTTGTTACCGTGTAGAGGAGTGTATCTGTCAATAAACGAGAAAACGTTATCAGAAAATCCCGAGATCGAATCTTGCCATCGACTGCCCATGTTCTACTTAAAAAAGAGAAAAAAACATCTATCTATCTATCTATCTATCTATCTATCTATCTATCTATCTATCTATCTATCTATCTATCTATCTGCGTTTGTGGTGCACTGGATATCGGCTCGGAACAAAAATCGTAGATCCGAGTTCGAATTCCAGTTAATATTCGTTGCATTCACTTACTCACAATACACTTAGGAAATGTACCAATCCGTCACTTCTCCCTTCAGCTATAGGTTAAATAACAGGTCCGATGGGGTACTATAGCTTTGGTTGGCAACCAGTCATCGGCAGGATATAATGGTAACCTATTTTTTCGAGGCATGATCACCTGACGGTGTATCACGTATGACACTCAACTGATATATACACACAAATATAGGGTAGGTACGGATGGAATAATATTCCGTATCCAAAGAAACACTATTCTTAAAAAAGTGCTCAATACAAAATAGAGCTAATGATATTTATTTAGAAATTATAACATAAGTATGTTATAATATCACTACAAATGTAGCTATTCTGTTTTGACACTACTTGTGTCTTATCAAGGGATGAAGTTAATTTCAAGTTGAAGAGGACTGTGCCTCCCAGAGTCACAACTACTATCACCAAGCCGCTCACACTGGAGCATTATAAGCCGGTTCAAGCAACGATATACAGACGAGAAATTGTAGGAGGATTTGAAATAATTAAGTAAGTAATATATTAATAAATATACATATTATCCTACGTCTATGGCACAACTCGGAATTTCATGCGTTATGCAATTATCAGGTGCATATTTCAAACGGACAGTTGAATAGATTTTAATTTAAAATTCTATGGAATTAAAACTTATTAAATTAAGTTACTGCATTTTTAGTAACAAGACTAAAAATTTAAATATTATAAGGTTACATGTAGACAAAAATTTTAAATTAAAAAATAAAAAATATTAAAATATAAAATGCGGAGAGAAGAAATCAATGGAGCCTAAATCATGAAACGTAAAATTTAAATATCCAAATATTGCATGTAGATAAAAAAATTTAATTTTTCAGTTTAAAAAAGAATTAAAATTAAGAAGTCGAAAACTTAGAATGAAAACTAGACAATATAGGGAGCAAAAATAAAAGGATTTTTCCTCATAACTGTTAAAAGTAATATTTCGGGAGAAAAAAAGAAAGAAAGAAACTGGCAAGTGTATAGGGGTTTTTTTTTCTTTTACAGTACGTGGTCATTAAATCAATTTTTTTTTTTTTTTTTTTGCTAATTAGAATTATTGATGTGGTTTAAGTTGACAAGTTTTTCTAAAACGTATAGATTACATTTATCTCTTTTCCCATTGCAAGTTTTGGATTTAGCTACGATATTCCAGGTAACAGACGCTTACAGTACCTGGTATTCCCAAGCGGTCACCCATCTAAGTACTAACCAGGCTCGATGTTGCTTAACTTCGGTGATCGGACGAGAACCGGTGTATTCAACGTGATATGGCCGTAAGGACGTGTGTCGTGGTGCAGTGGATATCGGCTCGGAACGAGAAATCGGTGAGCCGAGTTCGAATTCCAGCTAAATTTATTGCTTTCACTTGCTCGCAAATACCCTTGGGGAAAGGTATTAATCCGTCTCTTCCTTCCAGTTATGGGTTAAATAACAGGACAGATTGGGTTCAATAGCCTTGGTCGGCAAACAGTCTACCGCAGAAAGCAATGGCAACCTACTGCGGGATAATCTTCTGCCCAGTCTGTCATGTCTCTTTCGAGACATTATCACCCAAGCGTGTATCACGTATGGCATTTAAACCCACTGATTCCAGGTAATAAGTGGGTTCTTGTTGTTTTTCATTTCAAATATGATATGGATAAAGCAATATTTCTTCTTCTTCTTCTTCTTCTTCTTCTTCTTCTTCTTCTTCTTCTATGTGCTCTGAAATTGAAACTGATTTTTTTTCAGTAGTTATGTCAAACAGGGAATATTTTTCTCTCAGTATCATGCTTATACTTACAATATTTGCATTCCTGGCGTTTCTTCTTTTTCTACTGTGCGTTTCAACATTGTTCTCAGTGGACTTCTTCTTCTTCTATGTGGCCTGTCCGTTCAAAACGTAGGTGATCATAGCTTTCCACGTCTCCCTATCCCTGGTGGCTCTTAGCATGCCTTCTCCTGTTACACCATGCATCCCTCGTTCCCTCATCCACCTGATTAGGTCCTTCAAATATCTTATCCGCTGCTTTGCCCTGTCCCTTTTTCTCTCTATCTGGCCTGTAAGTATCAGTTTCTCCAAGCCCTCTTTCCTCATTACATGCCTCAGGAATTTTAGTTGTCTTTTCCTGATGCTCAGTGTTTATTTCCTTTTCGTTTCCATCATTTCCAAAACGTCATCATTGCTCACATGCTCGATCCATAATATTAGCAGCATCCTTCTGTAGAATCATATTTCAGTTTCTTAAATTTTTTCCTTCATCTTTGATGATATTGTTCAGCATTCACTGCCATATTGAAGAACTGACATCACATAGCAGTCCAGTACTCTCTTCTTCGTTTCTAGCGAAATTGTCCTGTTTCTTAAAACTTTACTCAACTTCTGGAATGCTTTCTTCGCCATGCCATTTCGCCTTCGGATCTCTGTGTCACACTTTCCGTCTTCTATTATAACACTTCACATGGATTTAACTTTTTGTACCTTCTTGATTCTAGTATCCCCGGCCTGTATTTGGCATATTGGGCTGCACTTTTTACTGATGATCATTCATTCGGGTTTTTTTACAGTTATTTGTAGTTCCTCTCTTCAGCTACCTTCTGTAGGAGGCCTTGTAGTTTCTTTTCTGTGTCTGCTATCAGCACTGTATTATCTGCGTACCTTAGGTTATTTAAATTGTGGCATCCTATGACAAATCCAGGCATTACTTCTAGGGTCCTCATGATAATCTCGCTGTACAAGTTGAACAGATCTGGTGAAAAGACACAACCCTGTCTTACGCCCCTTTCTATCTTTGTATATCTGCTGAATTTATTACTTGTCTGTGTACAAGCAGTTTGCTGCCAGTAAAGATTCCTGATTACTCTTAAGTCTTTTCTCAAATATATCTAAGCTGCTGAACTTCTCCATCAATTCTTTGTGGCGTGTTTTGTCAAACGCCTTCGCATAATCAATAAAGCACGGTTTTAAGTCCTTCTTCATTTGTATTGCCCTTTCAGAGAGCATCCTAATCATAAATATGGCATTCTTTGTTCCAGTGCCTTTGACGAAACCGCACTATTCTTGTCCTATCTCCTGCCTGATTCTGCTTCTCGCTCTATTTATCAGGATTCGGACGATCAGTTTTGTTATATGGCTCATTAAACTGATGGTTCTGTGGAGTTTGCACTCGTTTGCTTCTGGCTTCTTAGGTAATGTTATGAAGATCGACTTGCTAACATCATCTTGTATTACACAACTATTATAAATTTTATTTTCATTTATTATTTCATTTATTATTTCTGTAATTTTCTCTATACCAAATTCTTCCAGGTCTATCAGTAGCTCTATGACTATGCCGTCTGGTTCTGCTGCTTTGTTTCTGTTCAGTTTGGGTATTGCAGATTCCACTTCAGACTTTAATATTTCTGGTCTGTCGTCACCTTTGCGTATTATTGGTTGCTCTCTCTCTTATCGTGGAACTGTTGTTTAAAGACAACATGTGCTTGTTAATCTTATCTTACACCTCTTAGAAGTGCTTCCTAAGTAAAATTTAATATCATTATCATCCGAATGACGTTTGATAAAGAATACTTTAGGACATACAATGGGCAGGTTTTGAAGGGTTATTTTTGTTATTAGGTGACAAATGTTGATTATGTGGGCCAAACATTTATTTGATACTATGATGTTGTGAAATATATTCATCTATGCTTTCAACACAACTATAACTAACTTTAACATTTTAACTTTAACAGTTTTTGTTGAATGTTTTTTAGTGTGGATGAATGGGAGAAATGTTTTTTAAGGAAATGTTTACCAATGTTAGTTTAGACATTACGATTGAAGGGTGGGTTAAACCAAATAATGTTACGTTGACATGATTTCTACTTATTTCTGCTTACTTTGTTTTTAACGGAGTATTCAAAGCTAGTGATGAGTTTACTTTTTACTAAAGGTCTTAATATATATATATATATATATATATATATATATATATATATAATTATATGGTAATTGACATAACCATATAATTATATTAGATTATATTAAGCTCTATAATACTCATCATATTGAGCACTGTTTATAATAAAATAAATGCCAGAGCACACAAAGTATAAAAAAAACTTGAGTTCTCTTCACTTGATATATATATATATATATATATATATATATATATATATGTATGGTATATATATATATATATATATATATATACACCAGTATTCTTCATTATACGTCTTTCTGGTGTTGAGAAAGCGGGCTCTGAGAGCTTGTAGGAATGGCTATTTCAAAATGTAAAATATTGAATATTCATATGAAACATATATATATATATATATATATATATATATATATAGGGGGTCGGTGGGTATGGGTGTGTGTGTTCGATCATCGTTTCATTGTCAATTCTTCAGATAAATGTCCGACTATTAGCATTTACTAAAATTGATGCAAAATTGTTTTTATAAATGTGGTGACGCTCATTAACGTAGCAATAGAGCCCCATTTCGGGTCCCTAGTATTTTCAGAAAACTAAATTCGTATTACTTATTTCTTGCTTTATATTTAAGATTGAACTACTCAATTCAGTGACTGAACTCATATTTACTGTTTCCAAATTCCTGAACCGATGCTTCAATTTACTTAGCAGTAAGTAATTGATCTATCAAATTTAGATCCCATAAGTTAATGAAATCAAGGATACACATTTTGTAGTATTTCTTATCATGGCGCAAGGAGCTTTTACACTTATCGACAGCCTTGAATCCAGGAAGGCCCCTACAAAATCTCAGTGGGTGTTCTTAAGAATGTCAGCACATATCTCCATTTCTTGCAAAACTGTTTAACTGCTACCTGGAAGAGAGACGACTCTCAAGTCTATGAAAGGTGTCAACTATTGCCTTATTCATAAGAATGCTTGTCGCAGGATCGACTCATTAGCCTACTTAGTTTCATCAGTAAAGACTTTGAATCAATAATTAATAAGAAGATTGTTGAATACTTCAACAGCAATAACCTTTTGGATGATAACTAGTACGTATTTTGCCATGCTAGATCCATAACTGATATCTCAACCCTCATTATTCAGATAATCAACAAAGCTCGAGATAATAAATTAATCATGCAAACCGTCAAAGGCCCTTAGCAATCTGTGAAATCGAGGACTGCTACATAATCTCTTTAGCTTCGTCAACTCTGGAAGGGTTTTCACAAATGCCTCTTTCAAAATCGACTCATTAGTCTACTTATTGTCATCAGTAAACGTTTTGAATCAATAATTAACAAGAAGTTTGTTGAGTACTTCAACAGAAATAATCTTTTGGCTGATAGCCAGTATGTATTTCGCCATGCTAGATCCATAGCTGACATCTTAACCCTCATTACTCAAATAATCAACACGGCTCTAGACAAAAATTATTCATGCAGATCATCAAAGGCCTTTAGCAATCTGTGAAATCGAGGACTGCTACATAATCTATCCAGCTTAATTATGATATTTTAATAACTTTAGTACATAGATATTTAGTATTTTAATACATATTATTTCTTTGAAGGTTTCCAACCGTTTAGAACTTGTTTTCAAAAAATTACTAATTTATTTATTTATAAGAGTTCGCTTAATATTTGTATAAATTACTACCAGTATAGCCCGGCGTTGCTCGGCTGTAATGAAAGCTTTAAAACTAATCCATGGTCCTGGAGCTCAGACCCTTTGGACTATGGTACAAAAGACTAAAAAGCAATAGTTGTTTCCACTCAGAGCGAACTCGTAGATAGAAAGAAAAATGAATGGATGTAAGTCAAATTTTGATTTCCTGATATCGATATCAAATAAGTTTTTTTTCGTCGTAAACTGAATTTTGAAGGTTAAATAAGTCCGCTGAGTAAATGGCATCATGGCTGAGACTAAGAACTACAATTATACCTACTTACAGCAAAACCAGATGTAAAAACCAGGATAAAAGAGCTGAAAACCTGATTTTGATCAGATCCGATTGGAAATCTGGGTATCGATTTCCAATATCGGAGTCAAATAAGTCATCCAAGGATAAACTAACCTAAGTAAGTCCATAAAAACTTATCGTACCCATCGGGAGTAAAATTAGAGAATATGTGCCATATTGATGGCTGAATATCTTTTTTTCATCAGATTCGATGGATTATTGGGGGTATCGATTTCCGATATAGGGGAAAATGAGTTGTCTGAGTAGATCTACTAATGTTTGAGACTAAAAACTATAATTTTACCAAGTTAAAGCAAACTCTGCAGTAAGGACCACGATAAAAGAGCTAAAATCCTTATCTTGATAAGACCTGATCGGATATCGTGATATTGATTACCGATATAGGGGTCGGGAAATCGAAAAAATATGTTCCTCTGATCTGGCCGGAAGCCTAAAAAATATTTCTTTGAAGTTTCGTAAAAATCGGGTAAAAATTGAGGATTTGTATAAAGGACATAAAGACAGACACGCAAACATCTTACTTTTTATATATAGAGATTTTGCTAGAATTTTAAACAGAAATGTATTTCGTTCTATCATTCACAAACATACTAACTTTACTGACTCATAAACACATGCATTCATACATGATTCTCATATACTACATATTTTATTTTAAAAAAGGAAATATAAACACTCTTAATTCGTCTTAATACGCTTAACACATACATTGTTTTCGCATACATAATAACATTTAAAATAAAAATCTAATACCCGTAGCACACACATATAAACAGACATAAGTTTTTTTTCTCTACATTTAAAATAATCATCCGTTGTTTTATTACACGTGACATCTCTCTGACCAATGAAATCAAATCTCAATCAACATACTGTCTCTTTGGGTTTTTAAAGATTTTAGAATTTCTTAAATCATTCGTCTTTAAAAAATCTCTGAAAAGGCTTGTTAAAGTGATACATGTCAAATTAAACCCACTTCTCGTTTTTTTTAATCATATCACCCCAAGCAAGGCGATAACGCCACTGATGCGCAGAGGGCTACGTAAGAGTGAAAAGATTGGAAAAGAGATAGCCGGAAACCACATCTTAAACAGGGAACAAGGGACCTGTTCAATAGACATGGGTGGAGTGCGAACCGGACGATAATTTAGTCTATCTACTCCAATTGAAAAAAAAGTGAAAAGATTGGAAAAGTGAAAGCCGGAAACCACATCCTAAACAGGGAACAAGGGATGAGCCTCTTCACCTGTTCAATAGACGTTTTAATAGTCTTCTATTATATTATTCGTATCTGAAAAACTCAGGCTTTCTTCGGCATCAAAATCTTCTCCTACTACAATATCTTCCTCATCAATTCGGTGTCTTAATTGGTCAGAATGTTTAATCAGACATTTTGCTTTATTTGATATTATTGCCTTGTTATGACATTGCAGAAAGCCATGGCAACCTACAGTCAGTCAGTCTTGTCTCTTTCGAGACATGATCGCTCAAAGCGTGTATCACGTACGGCACTTAACTGAAATATGACCACTTTGTAAAATGAAATTAGCTCTCTCGGAACTTGCTACTTTGTCCTTTTTATACTCCATATTTTCATTTGTCGAATAAATAATCAATCTGTCTGCCTGTACAATCGTCCTATAAATAAGCAGTAACGTCGATAAATAACTGTCTATAGTTTCTTAACTTAAGGAAAACGCCTTCGATCTCACTTTTAATGTCCGCAGAAAAAATCTTTCCGCAACTCAATTACATTGTGGGTGAAACGGTGGTGTTTTGTGAAAGAAAAAGACCATCCGCCCCAACCAATCATATAAATCTTCATCTCAAACTTATGGTGAGTTGTTGTCTAATACCAGTGTTTTAGAGACCCCGTTACAAGTGAATATCACCCTTAATATTTCTTTCATTGTAGTTGTTTTTCTATCTCTAACTTTAACGACTTAAGGGCCTCCAGAAAAATAATTTCCTAAAATTAAAAACTGTCTCATACCCTTAATGTGTTCATGATCCATATGAACATGAGACCATGGTTTCAGTTCTTTGGGCAATGAGTGTATTCTCCTTTGTCGAAAATTCTTTATTTCTGCATATTTGGGGCATTTATGTACATATCTTTCTATGCTGCGATAATTGACTGGCCACCATGCCTCCAGTTTTAATCTCCCCCGGGGAGCCGTCACCTCACAATGAACATCATCATGTGTACTTTTAAAATATCTTTTCTTACTGCTTCTGGTGGAAGTATTAATCTTCATTACATATAACGCCGTTTCCATCCTTAAATTTATACCTTATAAACATATACCTTATAACGTCTTTCAGCTTTAGAACAATTGTTCTACCTGTTTCTCAGCAATCTTACTTAATATCGGATCATGTAAAGTATCCGACGCCATCATTTGAAAATTTAATATAGCAGTTTCAACCCAATGTAATATTTCTTCATGCAGGATTTCAATTTTCTCTTTTCGGTCTTTATCAAATTGTTAACTTGACAGCGTATCGTCATGTGGTATTGTATTTCCTTTTACATAGTCGATGTCCAAATTATATGAGAAAAATTTTATTGCCCATCTTAGAATAATTGAAGAAGTAACTTTTGGTAGGTCCTTTTAGGTTAAAAATAAACCTGTGTGGTTTATGGTCCGAATTTAATAGAAGTTCTTATCTAATGAAAGTTGTCGAGAACTGTCTCTGCTCTAGATAATGGCCATTGCCTCTTTTTCAATATTTGAATAATTTATTTCCGCTTCCGTCAATTTTCTTGAAAGGTACATTATTGGATAAAATTGCTGACATTCTCAGGATAAAATTACTGACATTCTCAAGATAAAATTGCTAAAACAGCTTGCTCACTTGCATCCGTAGTTAAATTAACATACTTTTTGTTATCAAATATTTTTACAATATAGATTTTTTTTTGTTTGTTTTTTTTTTTTGTGAGTATCTTTTCATATAACCTCAATGGATAAATTTTACCTTTGAGTACATTTGAATCATTATTCTTTTTACGCAGTTATGGGTATGGTCCTGTTAATTTTCCTTTCTTTTGGTCTTAACTATTAAGAAATTTTTTGTCTTATTTTTTTCTTGTCTTAACTATTAAAAAATTTAATTAATTCTACTAAAGATTCTAATTTTTCTTATTAGTAGGCAAAGATCCCTCTGAATTTTTTTAAATTCATTTTTGATGTCGTAAAACACCATCTTTAAAAATCTGGGACCGTAAACATGATATTGCATCGCAATCACATTCACATTTTTCTATATTTATGGTCATTCAAGCAATTTTAACTTGCTTAAAACATGTTCAGTTTTTTTTTTTTGCTTTAATTCGTATTTAAAGGTGGCACCAAGACAAATATTATTTTGATAAATAATCATTTTACTAATTTCGTCAGTTAACACAGTCTCCATAGCTCTCTGAAAATGCCCCTTGCCGTTTTCTCTCAAAAAAGCATTCTTATCTATTTTTATAATCCTATGAGGGTGTTTGTTGTGGTAATTTCCTTGAATTTATCATCAATCTGTATTTGATAATTGACAGATTTTAAATCAATTTTTGTAAAAAAAAAAGAAAAGAAAAAGAAATACTCGATAGAATGTTGATAGCGGTTTCGATATTAGAAATAAGAAACTTTTAAAATTTAAAAATCGCGGCACATTTTTAAGTCTTCATCTGATTTTCGCAAAACTAAAATGACAAAAGCCAATTTACTGCATTGTTTTTCCATAGATGTTTTTTAAAAAAAACTGTTTCCTTTTCCTCCTGTAAGAAATTCCTTCCCTTTGGCTATGTCTTTTACCGTCTCCCACTTTCTCCACCATGGACTTGTAGAGTTGACCGCAGTCTGTCTTGGCATATCAAGCCAAGGCAAGTGAAAATGAAACCGCCTACCATGATTACCGAAAGTAAAAAATAATGATGTTTACGACTTTTAACAAATTACTATATTTCACTCGAACGAGATTAGCTTCTGATTTGAACTTGCCTGTTTACCATAATTTTGACGTGGTATTCTATTTTCAGTTCAGATTTGTCAAAGAAAATTAATTTTGATTTTTAAGTTGTCTATCCTAAATAGTTGTCTATAAAAATTAAAAAAGAACTTTGCATATGAAGCCAAAGGCTAATGAAAACGAAGCCACCTACCACAAGAAGGCATTCCTGTTGACGACACCACCATTTATTTCTGCCTCAGTAAGAAATCTAACAAAGCTGACAAAGACAGCCTCGCTACTGATCTTGAAATGAACCTCCAATCTGTGACAGACTGGGGTAAGAAATGGCTTGTAAATTTTAATGCTTCCAATACGAAGCTGATATCATTTAACCACCATAGGCAGTCCCTTCTACCCCCATCAGCATTGATCAGCAATACACTGCATCTCTTTGGCTTCAAACTCTCAGCCGATCTCAAGTGGATTTAAATTGAATCAAGAGCTAAATCTACTACTAGAAATGTTGAGTCAATCTGTCAAGCCAGAAAGTGTTTCTCGCCTGAATCCATCTTACACATCGACAAATCAACCATCTGTCCGTGCATTGAATACTCTTCTCATATCTGGTCGAGCGGCCCTGCTGTTGATCTTGGGATTCTCGACAGAGGAGAACCTGCAATGTCGTCCGTCTCGACTTGCAGTTCGACTCAACTCACTTTCTCACCGATAAGATGTGGCTTCCCTTTGTCTCTTCTACAAGTATTTTTTATGGCTTCTGACCAGCTTACCTCCCTAGTGCCTCTTCTACAGGAACTTACTCGAGCAACTAACAAAATCCCACATTTTACACACAATACAACTAAATGCAACCACCACTTTTACTCTGGTAGCTTTTTTCTCGCATTTCCGCCTGTGGAACTCCCGTCCGTTTACTTGCTTCCCTGAGAGCTACAATCTCCAACAGTTTAAATGCAAGGTCAATTGTCAACACTTATCCCCTTGACTCTCACCTTTATCTTATCCTATCTCAAATACCACCTGCATCTTTTTCTTCTTTCTTTTCACTCTTTCACGTAACTATCTTGATTCCCTTTTCTTATCCTTCCTCCAACACCCCCTGTATCTTGTCCTTTTCCCTTTTCCCTTTCTTCTCACGTAACTCTCTTCACATCAGCATTCCCATCCGTCTCTTACTCATTCTGACACCCCTCTGTAACCGGTTCCTCTTTCTCGTTGCTCTTTTCATATGTAGCCTCTCACTCTCCTCTTAGTTAGCTCCCTCTTGCACAAGAGTGGCAGTACTGCCTTCCTTGGGGTGAAACGATTATTAAAAAAAGCCTGGAGGAACATGCTCTAAAATTCTTATCTCTAACGTTTTCTTTAATTTAACAACTACGAAAGTTAGAAGGTAAATAATCTACGGAATTCAAAATAGGAGAGGACACTATTTTTATCTAATTGTATGCTTGCTTTATACCTCTTTTGGTGTGGATTCGGGTGAGGAACCACATAAAATATTGAACAACAAAACAGATATTTGAGATAGAAATATTGAACGTAAATATACTAACTGGAACGCAGGTTAGTAATCCAGGTATACGATTAGTAAGGAATATATATATATATATACAAGTCGTGAAGTGAAACCGTGATGAAATAGTATATCCGTGTAATATTATTCTGGTTGAGTGGAGCTCAAAGGTACTATGCCTACTGACGCGGTATTCTCTGTATAACTTCGGTATCGTTCGGTAACCTTACGGATCAGTCCCGAGGTCTCTAACAGATCTCTTCGGTTCTCCCTATGTCAGGAATATATGTATACTTAAGTTGAGTCCATTATCATAGAAAAAGGGGAGATCTCACAACATCTTTAACATCCACGTTTTTTACTTTTACAAATTGTACACCATTAATTAATTTTGGCATATTCACCGTTAAAACATTTATTCCTTGTAGTCCATGATTTTCTTTACATTCCAATGATGTAATGAGAATCATTTCAAATCGCTCTCAAGTTCCATCGAATTAGCCCAAAATATTTATAAAAAACCATAGAATTATTTCAATTTCAGTTTACCCATTTGTTCCCAGCAATTTATTAAAATGAGAGTGACTTCACCCCCTGTATCCACTTTCACTGGAAAAGTCATGCCATTTAGTTTATTTTTTAAAAGAATTCTTTTCTTTAGATCTTTGTATTGGAATGACATCATAATTTCTTATTTTTCCAAATTTTTATATTCTCTATTTTCTTTTTAACTTAGCATAGAAAAAGAAACTGAATTTTTTCTTCAGCAGTTATGTCAAACAGGGAATATTTTTCTGTCAGTTTCATGCCTATACTTACAGTATTTGCATTCCTGGCGTTCCTTCTTTTTCTGCTGTGCGTTTCAACATTGTCCTCAGTAGACTTCTTCTTCTATGTGCCCTGTCCTTTCAAAACGTAGGTGATCATAGCTTTCCACGTTTCCCTATCCCTGGTGGCTCTTAGCATGCCTTCTCCTGTTACACCATGCAACCCACGTACCATCATCCACCTGATTAGATCCTTCAAATATGTTGTCTGCTGTTTTCCCCTGTCTCTTTTTCCCTCTATCTGGTCTGTAAGTATCATGTTCTCAAAGCCCTCTTTCCTCATTGCATGTCCCAGGAACTTCAGCTGTCTCTTCCTGATGCTCAATATTAATTTCCTTTTCGTTTCCATCATTTCCAAAACCTCATCATTGCTCACATGCTTGATCCATGATATTCACAGCATCCTTCTGTAGAACCAAATTTCAGTTGCTTCGAGTTTTTCCTTCATCTAGGATGATATTGTTCCACATTCACTGCCATATTGAAGAACTGACATCACATAGTAATCCAGTACTCTCTTCTTCGTTTTTAGCGAAATTATCCTGTTTCTTAATACTTTACTCAACTTCTAGAATGCTTCTTTCGCCATGCCAATTCGCTTTTGGATCCCTGTATAGCACTTTCTGTCTTCTCTTAGAAAACTTCCCAAGTATTTAGATTTTTGTACCTGCTTGATTTTATACATTTTTAATTAATCTCATCTGTGGTATAACTTCTACACATGCTGTTAGACAAATTATTCAGTTGTAATTATGCCAATATCGTATATTTATGAGATATATCAGACATGCCATAAATTAACTGTAACTGAAACAATTCCTCCTCAATAGTCAAATCGTGAGTTTCTTAGTTTCTCAAATAACAGAATTCACCAGCTTCTTTTAAGCTCGTAATATAGGGGGTGATATGTAAATTTTCTTGAATTTATATTTTTTAATTTCGCGCAAGCGCGTCGTTTTTAATTTTCTCAACTGCAGATTATAGTAGATTTAGTTGGGACAGATCTATGAGACGAAGATCACCTTGATGCAATTCACTTCGCCAAAAATTTGTAAACGACATGCTGTACTGTTTGGCATTCGCACCGGAAGCACCAATATCATCATTTCGGCGTGTTTACGTGTCTATGTAAATACCGTGCAGTGGATCGGAAAGATTTGGATGATATATAATCAACAACATAGTGTTTAGAGTGATCACTAGTGACGTCGAGGATATGCTTCTATCCGTCTTTCCACAAGGCCTCAAACACAACACAGAGGCCTACATCAAGTGCCTTAAGCATGTAATCCTGCCCTGTGGCAACAAGGAGACTGCTGCAAGATCCTATGTCTGGCAACATAACTTCGCGCCATAGCAGACGAATCCAGTCTGCGACCACATTACTCCTTTCATTTGACCATCTAACTATAACCCGACGACTTAGGGCATGACCTGACCAATCCTTCCAGATCCTCAACCAGTCCGGCCACGTTGTGTTTGTTTTGATCTCAGACCAACCAAAGTAGGACCGGCTGTTATCACCTGGCTATATTCGTCCTGACACGTGAGGTGTTGCATATATTAAGATCAGATTTACGCGATCCGCAATACGGAATGTAATCAGTAGAACAATGTAATGCCGGGTGTAGTTTTATATATATTTATATATCGATTATATACACAATAATAATAAGCAAGTCAAAGTCTGGTGACACAGGACAGTTAGCTGGTATTTCAAAAATAAATTCAGTAACAATGTCCTCTGTTTTGGAATTTACTCAATTGTCTTTTAGCAGCACGTCCATTTCACTCTGACCATATTATTCAAACCGTCTCATTCAAATCAGTCAGTCAGTTAAGTGACATACGTGATCATTATATTATGTTATATAAGCATGATAAAAATCTCGTCTGATCAAGAGGCTATTCATGGTCGAATGGTTAAGACAGTACCAGATCAAATGGTAGTTTCCCCTATGTAAATAGGTGTCGCAGGTTCGAATCCTGCTGGATAGCACACATTTTCGCAATAAAATTTATCGTAAAATAATCAGGCCCGTAGATATAAATATAAAATACTGTTTAATTAAAAACAGAATATCTACTTAAATACGAGTATCGGTAAAAATAATGTTCAAAATAATTCATTACAAATATATATATATATAGAAACAGGGAGAGAGAGAGCGAGTGAGACAGATAAAGACAAAGAGAGACAGAGATAGAAAGGGAGATATTCATAAAACACACACACACATATATATATATATATATATATATATATATAAAACAAAAATGTTGATATTTAAATCCGTTGAATAGCCATTTCTACAATGAAATACTTGTTTCTTCAGCAACGGCGGAAACGAAAATTTTATTTTCTCAAATTCAAATGTATTAAAAGATAAGAGTAGAAGTAAACAAGATATATATATATATATATATATATATATATATATAGCTAATAATCAATGTTTCTACAGATATGAGCTGCTATACAAGTGCGAATGAACAAAACACGATAGGTGGTATTTTTCCACTACACATTCTAAGCGTCATATTTTGTGAGACACTTTAAATAAAGCGGACAATTTACTGCATTTCTGATGCTGGGCATTTTTTACATAGTCATCATTCTCGAACATTCGGATAACACCTGGTATATATATTTAGTTAAAAAACAATATCTCTAGTCGATGAGTTGTACACCTGCTCGACCATCTTTTTTTTTGTTTCCTCCACAACGTCTTCCTTTAACCCTATGTATTCCATTTTATTAATCATCTGATTTTCTTCGTTGAATTCGACCTTTAAAAGCTCCACACGTTTTCTTCATTATTATTATTATTATTATTATTATTATTATTATTATCGGAGTTGTTGTTGTTGTTGTTTTAATGTTTAATTACACGCTTTCCCTACCCTTTTTTCTCATCTATCCACATTTCTTTCCTCCTTCTTCTTCTTCTTCTTCTTCTTCTTCTTCTTCTTCTTCTTTACATATTCTTTCTTCCTACCTGTATTTCCTCCTTTTATCTCACCTATCTCATCCTATTAATGTCTTTTTTTCCTTCTTCATCATCTTCAGTATCACTTCGGCTCATTTTTTACTCACTGCTAAACTTCCCAATCTTGAGATAAAACTCACGCAACATTTTAATGAATCATCTAAAAATCCTGAAATTAAAAATAAAATTTAAAATCTTTTCCATTAAAACACCCTTTGAAATAATCGGCACTCCTATCTTCTAAAATTGTTTTTAGCAAACCGATTCTGACAAAACTTTCCTTGTGTATATATTTGATAAATATAACATATGGCTTTAAGCTTACACCCTTCCTCATCGTCATCAACAACACTATTCACACGACCGGGTGTATTGGTAGTGTTGCTGTGCACCTGAACACCTAAGCAGTCTGAGGCCGAAACACTTGGCTAAAAGGTGGTTTCCCAGAACAAAGAAATAAAGGTTCGATTCCTTCCGATCCATATTTTTTCTTTGATCAGAATTTTGATTATCTACACTGGTAGGCGTTAATTCTTATGCTTGAGAAAAAAAAAACAGGTATGACTATACATACAGGTATACAGGTATGACTATACATACTCTGAAATAAGTCTTACATGAATTTAAAGTAGACAGCCACATACAAGACTGATTTGCTGTATCACAGCTCATCAGTGTGGCTAGTCTTCCACTTGCTTCTAGCCGGGATCAAAATTCGACCGATTTGGTGCCAGTCTGAGACTATACTTCCTAAGCTATAGGCACATATACTGAAAGATAGTAAATTTTAGCGTGTTATCTAATGCGGTGTATCCACACGCCAGTCACCGGGAGAACCCAGTTCATGACTGCCAAAACCTAAATACAGAGTGCAGTATATCTCAATATCTCAAAGTCAACACCGCCTACTGAGCGCTGGGACAACTGATTACCGGGACAATTCGGCACTAGCACTGTTTTCTGCAGGAAAATTTTCTGCCTAGTCAGTCATGGATCGAAAGAGACATGATCGCCCATGCGTGTATTACGTATGGCATTTACATGATATGTACATTTTTATTAAAACAAATCCTCACTTACACTTACACGGAAGGTCCAACGCAAGAAAGTCTATTCTGAAGGTGAAACTAGTGTATAAGTAGATCGTAAAAAAATATCTGTGCTCATTGCTATGGTGAAATTCCAAAATTTATAGACATTTACCGACTTTAGGGACAAATGGTGGTCGAAAAAAATACTACAGTAATACAGACGATGATCTGATGAAGGGAAATGTTACACGGTTCCTAAGTTCTTCAAATATGATACGTACTGCTCTGCTTCAAAATGGTACCGGTTCTGGGCATGACGGTGAACTGCATCCGGCAGCAACGCCACTGATTGGGAGGTTGTGAGGAGCGTAGAAGCACCTCTTAGTTGGTGTTGTTCCGCAGATCCACTTTGACCCGAAGTGGTAGTACCTGTTTGGGTCCCAGCTATGGGCAAATAGTTAACCCCCAAACTGGACTCAAAACACTATAAAAGTATAAAAATACACTTTTATAGAAATATATACATAAAATAGACTTTTATAGAAAAATATATTTTTGAAGGGAAAATATTACCAATAATACAGTTTTGAAGAAAAATTTATTACCAAAACACATCTTTGAAAGAAAAAAATGATTCTCAGCAAAAAAATTTTGAATACAAAACTAGAAGACATTTTCAGTTTTCTAAAATAAAAAAGAATAAAAACAAAAAATTGTCATTAAAATCTGACTAAATCAACCTTCTCACTATAACGCAACATTAAAAAAATACCTTAGACCCCCACTTTTTTGGCATTAAATAACCCACAGAGGTGTTGATATGCCGTTAAACAAAACTCAAACTGAAACTCCAAATAGTACAACTATCAGTAATATGGCATTTCACGTCGTCTAACATTTATGTTTTGTCTGAAATTATTCAAACCGGTTCATAAATCACAACTAACTGTAGCTATGGAGTCTAATCGTCTAGCATTTCCTTAACCTGGACAGCTGAAAATAGAATTTATGTTTTCAGTTTAATCTATTCTACCAGATGATTTCGTGAGCAATGACCAAATCTGAAACAGCTAAAATTTACTTCTTAGCTAAAAGAACAACACTGAATAGAAAAAAACGGTATGGGGAACGACTGAAGAATAAACAGGAATTATACATGGACATTAATCAGCGCACGATAACTATGCGTGATGACGATCCATGCCACCGGCCGTTTGGATTATTATGAACAGGATCAAAAGGACAATACTAGAATGGCCGAGAAAAGGATCAGCTCTGAACCCAGTTAACTCTAGAACAATAAACATGCCTATATAGGACACAATGCAAATTTTCCTATTTTTAATGACCATTTTCAGTACCTGATTTTCTTACATATATATATATATATATATTTAGGTCCTATTAATTTTAACTTAAAGTACGAATTTTGAAGTGCCTGCAAGTAAAATATGTCAAATAAAGATTTATATTTGATATTTTGTTTTTTCTGATAATTTCAAAATTGGGTATGATTACTCATAGTTAGTAGTGGTGTAACTTTAATTGATGGTTAGTTTTTCTAGCGTTAAATATGAATGTGAAATTATTAAAAACAAAGTAAAACCACCCATTCCAGAAGCAAATCGATGAAAGCTATTAAAGAAAGTTATTAAATTCTGGATTAAATCGCCACGACAACGGATTACATCAAGAACTGGTTCCTCTGTGTCAAGGATGAACAAAACGAGTATCACATTAGTTTTTGATGTGTAAATGACGACCAAATGAAAATGACACTGACATCTCATTTTACCGAGATTACACAAAAATATCTTGAAATTATAAAAAAAATATTTATTTAGTAAAATCACGACTGACTTCAAACACGGTCTCCAGACGAATTTGGAATCTCCTACAACTTTTCTAGGAGATCTCCTTGTTTAAGTTGGGGAATGTTGCCATAATCTTTGCTATCAGTTCATCTTTAGTGCTAAAGAAATTTTGTTAATCTCTGGCTGACTTACATACCGCACATAAAAATCAAGAGAGTATAGCCTAGGGAGTTACGTGGCAAGATGTAAGGAGTGATGTGGTCTCAGTAATTGTCTGACAGCCATTACGATGTTTTCTTGCTTGTGTGGTATGATGCAGAGCTTGTTGTCAGACATAGATTCTTCCACCATCCACTGTCTACCGAGGGTAGCACTACCTATTCAAGGTACTTGTTGGAGGCCTTTGTGTTGAGTCTGAGGCCCTTACCAATAAATTCAGGAGTTCTTCTTCTTTCTTCTATATGCCTTGTCCTTTCAGGACGTAGGCGATGATGGCCTTCCACGTCCCTCTATCCCTGATGGCTCTGAGCTCACTATCTTCTGTAACACCACGCAAACCCCGTTCTGTAATCCACCTACTCAGGTCCTTCAAATACGTTATCCGCTGATTTCCCCTGTCTCTTTTTCTCTCTATCTGGCCTGTTAGTATCAAGTTCTCCAAACCCTCTTTCCTCGATGCACGTGCCAGGAACTTTAGTTGTCTCTTCCTGATGCTCAATATGAAATTCCGTTTGTTTCCATCCTTTCCAAAACCTCATCATTGCTCACATGCTTGGTCCACGATATCATCATTCGGTAGAATCACATTTCAGCTGCTTCAAGTTTTTCCTTCATCTTTGATGATATTGTCCAGCATTCACTGCCATATTGAAGAACTGACATCACATAGCAATCAGTACTCTTTTCTTTGTTTCGAGTGAAAGTTTCCTGTGTCTTAATACTTTACTCAGCTTCTGGAATGCGTCCTTCGCCATGCCGATTCGCCTTCGGGTTTCTGTCGTATCTTCCGACTTCTGTTAAAACACTTCCCAGGTATTTAAATTTTTGTACTTGCTTTATCTTAGTATCTCCAAACTGTAATTGGCATTTTGGGTTGCTCTTTTTGCTGATGACCATGCAATTGGTTTTCTTGTAGTTTATTTGTCCCTTTTTTATCACTCACTTCAGCTTTCTGTAGAAGGTCTTGTAGTTTCCTTTCCGTTTCAGCAATCAGCACTGTATCGTCTGCGCACCGTATCCTGTTCAAAATGTGGCCTCCGACGACAAATCCTGGCATAACGTCTAAGGTCCTCATGATAGTCTCGCTGTACAAGTTGAACAGACCAGGTGAAAAGACGCATCCTTGTCTTACTTTTCTTATAAAAAAAGATTCTTCGGAATGAGTTTTCCGAGCTGACGTACTTTCGTAATCACCATTAGATTCGCCTAAATTTGTCCGAATACTCTGCCTTGTTTGTATTGAAACCTCCACCGAGAATACCAAGCAGTACATCATGCCAAATTTACAAAAGTTCTAAAAAAGTGAATTGTGTCATAAACGTGGCCTAACTCATTCTACTATACTGTACAGTCAACAAATTAAAAAAGAAATTCCCAAATTGAAATTTCCAATATATATATATAGTAGCGGCCATAATATAAGGAACGGAAACAACAAAGATTTAAATATGCGTATTACTTAAAAAGTAATGCATGATTAGCAATTAAAATGGGGAGGAAATTACTGCTGATCTTTGCAAGAAATTAATTAGAACATGTGGTCGACAATGCAGAAAAATCATTGAAAATAAGGGGATGTTTACCAAATATTAATTCTTTTTTATATTTTGTTCACAATCAAGTATTAACAAGATCGTTCCTTAACTTTTGTCCAGTAACTTATTTTCTTATTTTAAAAATCTGTTATGTAAATTTTTGTAAATTTGTATAATATTTCTACATTACACCCTAATCTTTATTCAGTAAAAGTTTCATTGCATTACTTTTTAGGTAATATACATATTTATGACTTTGTTTTTTCCGTTCCTTATATCATGGCCGCTACTGTATATATAAATGTATATTTGGGCAGGCAATCTTACTTTCAAACATATTTCGTTTTTGATTTAATTTTTCCACTATTCTTACACGTTTCCTTTTTGATGAAGATAAGGAATGTAAAAATATTCCAAAATTACTAACTTTCCAAACACTTTCAGCCACTTCACTAGCCATTTTCAAGGATGCGATTTTTCCGATGTTGTTATTTTATCCTCAAGTTTAGACTGTAATGCAATGTGTTTGGTGTTTTTGAAAAGGAGTTCTTTAAAGCTATCCTGACATCGCGTGAGCGTCCGTCTATTAAAAAAGAACAAACATTCAATACTCCATTTCCTCTGTTAAATAATTTAAGCTTGATGGCAGAAGAAAAGTGTTTGATAAATAGTGCTTCTCTTATAGTGAGATATTTTTAATATTTTCTGTGGGGGGGATCGATACATAATGTATAAACTTTGTATATCAATAACAATTTTTGAAAGACCTATGACAAAGAGGAAAGGAGGTCTATTATAACAATATCAGTCAGTCAAGTGCCATACATGAAACACGCTTGGGCGATCATGTCTCGAAAGAGACATGACTGACTGGGCAGAAGATTATCCCGCAGTAGGTTGCCATTGCTTTCTGTGGTAGACTGGTTGCCAGCCAAGGCTATAGAACCCAATCTGTCCTGTTATTTAACCCATAACTGGAAGGAAGAGACGGATTAATACCTTTCCTAAGGTTATTTGTGCGTAAGTAAATGCAATGAATTCAACTGGAATTCGAACTCGGCTCCCCGATTTGTCGTTCCGCTGCACCACAACGCACACCCGCATAATATATATAACAATATAAGATGCCTAAAAAGTGTAGATTTTGGAATGCTTCTTCTGCTAGTGAAATGCGCTTTCGGGTGTAGGCGTAACAATTTTAAATCCTCTGTTTAAACACATCCCAGATATTTAAACTTCATTCTATATTTAGTGTTGACATCGACAATCCTACGAATTTGGACGGGATATAATCTTATGCCAGCTTCTACACAAGGTATCATAGAAAAGTGAGAAGAAATGAATAACTATCAACTCCAAGAACTAACGGTAAATTTTCGTTGTAAGTCCCGACGCTTTTCCCCTTCAAATTTATCCAAAATAGCATTATCCCTGTGCAAATGTATATGCTGAACTCAAATCAACTGTTAGTTATTGAAGAAACTTACCTTTTTTATCTAAATGTCCATAAAAAAAGGAACTATATCTCGCACATTTTCTCTCCTGTAACTCTCACAAAGTCATGTAATTAACTGCAGAATGACGTACTGCGCATGTAAACGAATTTTGGTAGATTTTTGGTAGATTTTTCTTCAGTTACTGATACTTCCGGTGATGTACTTCCGGTAATGAATGTAATGTGCTATTGTATTTCTACGCTTATTACTCTCATAACAGGAAGTACATCGCCAGGAATTTTAGTAAAGGAAGTAAATCGACCAAAATTCGAAAGAAAATTGCTGCCTACGTAGAACGTTATTCTGCAGTTAATTACATGACTTCGTGAGAGTTACGGGAGAGAAAAAGTGCGAGATATAGTTCGTTTTTTTATGGACTTTCAAAGCAAAACAGGTAAGTTTCTTCAATAACTAATTGTTGATTTGAGTTCAGCATATACATTTGCACAGAAATAATGCTATTTTGGATAAATTTGAAGGAGGAAAAGCCGCCGGCACCTAAAACGAACATTTACCGAACTAACAATATGTTTTTTATAGCCAAAAAATGAGTTCAAAATGTCAATTACAAATCGAGATACTAAAATCAAATAAGCACAAAAATATCTGGGAAGTGCCTTATAGAGCACGAAAATTGTGACACTGAAATCCGAAGACATATTGCGATATCTAAAGTTGCGTTCCAGAAGCTAAGCAGAGTATTGAGAGAAAGAAAAATATTCGTTAGAACTCAACTGTTGCGTGATATATGTCCTCCTCTATGGCAGCGAAGGTCCTGGGCTTGGCGATATATTGCATCCGGCAACCAGACCACTGATTTGTAGGTTATAAGAGCATAGAACCACCTCTTAATTGCTGTTGTTCTCAGGTCCACTCTGACCCAGAGTTGTAACATCTGTTAGGGTCCCAGCTATGGGCAAATAGTTAACTCCCAAACTGGGGTCAAAACACTATGAAAGTATAAAAATACACTTTTATAGAAATATATAAATAAAAATACACTTTTATAGAAAAATATACATTTTTGCCGGAAAAATATTACGAACAATACATTTTTTAAGAAAAAAATATTACCATAACACATTTTTGAATATTCTCAGCAAAACATTTTAATACAAAACTAGAAAAATTTTCAGTTTCTAAAATAAAAAAGAATAAAAATAAAAAAATCATTAAAATCTGACTAAATTAACCTTCACTCTATAACCGAAATTAAAAAATACTTTAAAACCCCACTTTTTTGGAATTAAATAACCCACAGAGGTGTTGACATGCCGTTAAACAAAATTCAAACTCTATGGCAGTGAATGCTCAATAATCTTTTAAAAAAGACGAAACTTGAAACAACAGAAATATATTTCTACAGAAGGATGTTGAGGATAACATAGACCTAACATGTGATCAACGATGAGGTTAAAAAAAATGCAACCAAAAAGGAAAAGGGGCGTAAGACAAGGATGCGTCTTTTCACCGGATCTATTGTGCAGCGAGATTATTCTGATAACTCTAAAGATTATGCCAGAATTCCTCATCAGAGGTCATATTTTAAACAATATAAGGTAAGCAGATTATACAGTTTCAGATAGCAGGCTCGGAAAGGAAACTACAAGACCTCCTACAGAAGGTAGATGAAGGGAGTTTCAAAAAAAAGGACTACAAATAAACAGCAAGAAACCCGAATGCATGGTCATCAGCAAAAAGGGCAACCCAAAATGCCAAATACAGGTGGGGGATATAAAAAATCAAGCAGGTACAAAAATTTAAATACCTGGGAAGTGATCTGCCAATAAACGGAAAGTGTGAAACAGAGATCCGAAGGCGAATTGGCATGGCGAAAGAAGCATTCCAGAAGTTGAGTAAAGTATTAAGAAACAGGACAATTTCGTTAGAAACAAAGAAGAGAGTACTGGATTGCTATGTGATGTCAGTTCTTTAATATGGCAGTGAATGTTGGACAATATCTTTGAAGATGAAGGAAAAACTTGAAGCAGCAGAAATGTTGTTCTACAGAAGGATGCTGCGGATATCATGGCCCGAGCATGACGAGATTTTGGAAAGGATGGAAACGAAAAGGAAATTAATACTGAGCATCAGGAAGAGACAACTAAAGTTTCTGAGGCATGCAATAAGGAAAGAGGGCTTGGAGAACCTGATACTGACAGGCTGGTTAGGGGAAAAAAGAGACAGAGGAAGGCAGCGGATAACATATTTGAAGGATCTGATCAGGTGGATGACGGAACGGGGTTGCATATTGCTACAGAAGAAAGCGTGCTAAGAGCCACCAGGGATAAGGAGATGTGGAAAGTCATGATCGTCTACGTCCTGAAAGGACCCTGGACAAAGTATAAATTCAACTCTTTTCCTCACGTTAATTAATAAGATTTGAGTCACCAAATCATTATTATTTACAATCCCCACCTCCAAAAATTATTACAATAAAAAATATTTTCTGGTTTTAAATAACATGCAATGGGTTGATAAGCCGTATAAAACGGATCAATCTAAATCCTAAACTAGCAACGGGTAGCCACTCTACTGTAATTCCCTAGAAGCTATGGAAATTCACAGATTGTAAGGAAATAACATCTGCTGAGACATGATTGTTTGCTTCCACAATTCCCCAAAGAAACAATCACACTAGAGGCTACAATAATATAGTCAATAGCATTCATAGAGACATACGCATGCGTGCGCGGTATTTCCGTTTATCTACGAGGGTTTATTTCCCTTGTATATATGAGCGCATGAGAAAGTGTTACTATAGGATAAGAGTGGCTTTGAAAAGCATTTGTATGCCGATGCATTCGCTTCCTTAATTCTTCTCTAGCTGACGACCATACATTCTAGTTTTTACAGTTAACACTAATTTTATATTCTTTTTGTAAACTTTTCCCTCAGTTTAAATTAGTATGCTTGTCCTCTTTTCACCTAATCATTTAGAATTGATATAAAATGCTTTGGGTAATATTTAAAAATAGGAAATTTAAAAAATTCTGAATATTAAAGGAAACTCCATTTTCTTAAATATCGACCCGTCATTTAATTTGAATGAATTTTTTTTTCTTTTTCGTTTGTGCTATATTTTGTTTTCATTAACGACTATATATATATTATATATGTACTAGCAGTATAGTCCTGCGTTGCTCGGGTATAATGAAAGCTTTAAAACTAATCCATGGTTCTGGAGTTCAGACTCTTTGGACGTTGGGCATGAAGGACTTTTAGCAATAGTTGTTTTCAGACAAAGCGAAACCGTAGATTGAAAGAAAAATGAATGGATGTAAATCAAATTTTGATTTCCGGTATCGATGTCAAATAAATTTTAGTCTCAAACTGAATTTTGAAGGCTAAATAAGTCCTCTGGGTAAATGGTATTATGGCTGAGACTAAGAACTATAATTATACCTACTTAAAGCAAAACCTGAAGCAAAAACCAAAATGAGAAGGCTGAAACCTGATTTTGATCAAACCCGGTAGGATATCGGGCAATCGATTTGCAATACCAAAATCAAATACGTCATTCAAGAATAAACTATCTAAGTAAGTCCATGAAAACTTATCGTACTGATCAGAAGTAAAATTGGAGAAAATGAGCAATACTGATGGTTGAATATTCGATTTTGATTAAATTCGATAGAATATCGGGGGTATCGATTTTCGATATCGAAGAAAATGAGTCGTCTGTAATGATCTATTAATGTTTGAGATTAAAAATTATAATTTTACCAAGTTAGAGCAAATTCTGCAGTATGAACCACGATAAAAAGGCTGAAATCCTGATCTTGATCAGACCTGATCGGATATCGGGGCATCAATTTCCGATATCGGGGGGAGAAAATCGGAAAAAATACGTAGCTTATGACCTGACCGGAAGCCTAAAAAATATTTGTATGAAGTTTGGTGAGAATTGGATAAACATTGTGGATTTGTATAAAGGACATACAGACAGATAGACAGACAGACATGCAAACATTTTGCTTTTTATATATATGTATAAACAGTAGAGCCTCCTTTGTATGAAAAAGATAAAACGTCTTGTAAAGAAGGCCGTGGCAGATGCTAGATTTGTCTGTAATTTTTTTTTTTTGAATGGAAGAATAACGACAGAGAATGTAGTTTTGATTTAATATGTATTGGTTGTGAGATTTCGTCTTCTTTCTAATGTAGCGGCTCAAACGGTTGAAAATGGTGCTATCAGCCTAGCCGGTCAAAGAACGAACAACCTTCTGAAACAATTTTAGTCGACCTCTGCTCTTAATCAGCTATTCACAATTGTTTATATCCATAATATTTCTTCTCTCTTGACCTGCAAATGATTGGTTTTCATAAAACAAAACGTAACAAAGAAATATCCGAACAGAATAGAAAAGAAATCGTTTCACAATGTCTTATGTCATTGTTACAGCCATACTTTTTCCCCTTTCGACGTTCATACTGAATATTCCCCACCGTAGTTTGCCGTGTTACGTTATAATAACAACTAATAAAATTACGAGAAAGATTTGAAATATTTTTACATACAATTATTATTTCCATCTCGACCTCATCACGTAGGTCGTGAGGATAATGTGATGTGGTATAGACTAGCCCTTGTTGACGATTGCCTTCTTTGAAAGAAAAACACTCCCTCACTTAGCTCATCAGAATCCGTCTTGTGCACATATAAATCTACTATTCATCTGTGCTTGAAATAATGTTGCCATATCTGGTCTGGTGCTCCAAGTATTCATCTCGTGGTTCTTGACATGATTCAAATAAAGATGTGCAATATTTGTCTATATTTGAGATGAGGTAGTAGTTACTGTATTTATATTATTCGGACTATTGTTCTCATCTTCGCTGCCATTTATACGACGTCTCGGCCGTTGTACGCTCCGGCCTTTTTCAGGCGGTAGAAATTTCGAACCGAATCCTTTATTACAATCACTGGGATATATCATCTCCATTCCTTGCGTAGAGACTCTTCTATTAGCCATGAGTTATCTCCCTCTAACCCTGTAAGTTACTTCTTCTCCACTGCTGTAGCCTAGTATTGAACTCACAACTTATGAGTACCAGAAGAGTCTCTACGCAAGGAATGGAGATGGTATACCTTAGTGATTGTAATGAAGGGTTCGGTTCGAAATTCCTAACATCTGAAGAAGACCGGAGCGTACGATGACCGAAACGTTGTACAAATGGCAAAGACGAAGGCAATGCAATGCAATCAATCCTGACTTAAAATCTCGTCTTAACTCACTTTCTCACCGACGTGGCCTGGCTTCCCTTTCTCTTTTCTTCAAATATTTTCATGGCAAATGCTCTGATGAACTTTTTTCTTGGTGCTCCAACTACGGGAATTTAAGCGGGCTACTAGTTTGGCATCTAGGTATACACATTTTACCGCTGAAATAGTTAAATGCAACCACCACTTCTACTTTGACATTTTCTTTTCTCACGCTACTCGCCTAGGGAAATCCTTTCTGTTTACTTGCTTCCTTGCTAGCTACAATTTCCAAAAAAGCAATGTCAATTTCCATCTTCTATCATCTTGAATCCCGTTCATCTTTATCCTTTCTTCAATACCCCTGTACCCAGTCTTTTCTCTCACTGTAACCCCCAGTGCACCTGTGGTAGTCCCGCCTTGATTTGGGGGAAATGA
The DNA here is from genome assembly GCA_037127315.1 of Ascarosepion bandense. NCBI lineage: Eukaryota > Metazoa > Mollusca > Cephalopoda > Sepiida > Sepiidae > Ascarosepion > Ascarosepion bandense. The sequence continues at coordinate 451,683 of JBBBDQ010000414.1, forward strand.
TTATAAAATATATATCTTAAGTTCCGGTTGATTTCGTACTCATATATCGCAGCTGACACTGATATCTATTAAGGCTCAATTCAGTATCTGGTAGCTATAAGGTTACTGTTATGGTGCCCTTCTACGTGGAACGGATTCTTCCTCCTGCTATAAATACTAACCTGAATAACTTCCAGGGAAGCAGCTAGAACGCAGCTGAGAGGCAGTCAGGCGAGAGGCAGCGTAACTATACCGTTCGGTTTTACTCTTCTATTTGCTGATTACTAATATTTATTGTAGATATTGTTCTGTTATTCTAGTACACTGTTTGAAACTACCTTCTTGTTTCGTGTCTTACTTCCGGGCCCAAACAGACAGCAACAACTTGGCTACGAAGATTTCGCCACTACAACTCCACAACAGTATTTACATTATTCGAACTATTGTTCTTATCTTGGTTGCCATTTGTACGACGTTTCGGCCGTTGTACGCCCCGGCCTTCTTCAGGTGCTAGTAATTTTGAACCGAACCTTTTATTACCATCACTGGGGTATATCATTCTCATTCCCAGCTTAGTAATGCATCGATTGGAAGTCATGAGTTATATCCCACTAACCCTGCAAGTTACTTGTTCACCACTACTGTGGCCTGGTATTGAATTCACAACTCTCTGGGTCAAGTCACAGGAACTAACCAACGTCTATATACACTGGGCCACTTGAAAAACTGAATTTTGGGGTTTTATAAACCTAATGTCCAGTAACCATTTTTTACCAGAATTCATATTGCAACTTTTTAATGTTAATGGATTTCTCTAGTATTTTTATGTTAATGGTTTTCTCTAGTATTTTTTATCAGAGCTCATATTGCAATCACCACCCCCTATGGGATGAAGTTGAAATAACAGACAGAGAACGCCACTAGAAACTACGTAAACTTAAGGAATCAGAACATATGCTAGGCTTCAAAAAGCTCCTAATCCGGCCAAGCATAGAGATGAATACAATATGGGAATCAGTAATACGGAGTGACAGAGAAAATTATTTGTGTAAAAAATAGCAATTTAATTTCCTAAATCTCTGTTGTTTTTTGTTTATTTTTTTTAAGTTGGGTATATGCTACAATATTATATCGAAATATTCTAGCCAATCTGTACTCCTATTATTTATAAAGTTCCAATTTTACTGAATATCATAAATTTGTGACCTCGTGCAGTTGTGACCTCGTGATAGATTATGTGAGCCCGGTAAGGTAATGGATAGCTGCTCGGATTAAGTTTGAGTTTGAGTTTTGCTTAACGGCATATCAACCTCTGTGGGTTATTTAAAGCCAAAATGTTGGGACTTTTAGGTATTTTTCTAATGTTCGGTTATAATGAGAAGGTTGATTTAGTCAGATTTTAATGAAAATCTTTTTGTTTTTATTCTTTTTTATTTTAGAAAACTGAAAATGTCTCCTAGTTTTGTACTCAAAAATGTTTTGTTGAGAATAGTTTTTTCCTCTAAAAATGTTTTATAGGAATAATTTTTTCTTCAAAAACATATTGTTGGTAATATTTTTCCTTCAAAATAGTGTATATTTCTATAAAAGTCTATTTTTATTTTTAACTTTCTATAAAATTGTATTGTTACACTTTCATAGTATTTTGAACCCAGTATGGAGGTTAACTATTTGCCCATAGCTGGGACCATAACAGGTACTACTACTCCGGGCCAGGGTGGACCCATGAACAACAGCAATGAAGAGGTGGTTCCATGCTCCTCGTAACCTTGCTATCAGAGGCCTTGCTGCAGGATGCTCGGATGAAGAAGTCAAAAAAGCCGAGTTCAAATTCCAGTCGAATTCATTATATTCTCTTGGTAAGTGTATGAAGGGGATGTGCGTTGTGGTGCAGTGGATATCGGTTCGGAACGAAAAATCGGGGAGCCGATTTTGAATACCAGTTGAATTGATTTCTTTCACTTACGTCCAAATAACCTTGGGAAAGGGATTAATACGTCTCTTCCCTCTAGTTATGGGTTAATTAACAGGACAGATTGGGTTCTATAGCCATGGTTGGCAACCAGTCTACTGCAGAAAGCAATCCAATGGATATCGACTCAGAACGACAAATCAGAGAGCCGAGTTTGAATTCCAGTTGAGTTCACTGCATTCATTTACGCGCAAATACCCTTAGAAAAGGTAATAATCCGTCTCTTCCCTCCAGTTATGGGTTAAATAATACCGCAGAAAGCAATGGCAACCTACTGCGTGATAATCTTCTGCCCAGTTAGTCATGTCTCTTTCGAGACATAATCGCCCAAAGCATGTATCACGTATGGCGCTAGACTGACTGAAGTGTATGAATCTATCTCTCCTTCCTCCAGCTATGGCCAAATAGTAGAACAGAGTTCGTTCTTTAGCCTTCGTTGGCAACCAGTCTAACGCAATAATTATTGGCAACCTGCTGGAGGGAAATTCAGTTATTCGCTCTATGACTGAGAAAAAGTATTATTTGTTTGCAATCTTCCTTGAGATGGTGTCTCGTATATAAAAACACCCGGCGATGCATGTTTGTATCAGCCATCGAAAGAGGCCCATGACGTCTAATCACAACACTGACATCATTGACCTCCTTCGATGGCTGTGAGATTGTCGATGGATTCCCAACCAACCATCACTTGGTTGAAGGATGGTGATGATGTGAGCCCGTGCAATATCGGTGTTGGTCAATGATAAGTGAACTAATTTGATCTTTTTAATTCAATCCTCATCAGGGACCGCATGTTTGCGGCTTTATGCCTGACTAATAGTAATAAAAGAGATATAACTTTATTTTAAACATTAGGCTATAATTACTGCATAATGAGTTCGGTCCTCACCGGATACCCGACAACCAAAATGCCTTTACGTTACAATGCATAAATTTGAAATCGACAAATCGATTTCAAATTTGCTATTGTGGCAGACCTGATCCTGACTTGGCGGAACGGCTGCAACCACTATCTTACCGGCGTGACGTGGCTTCCCTGTGCCTCTTCAATAAGTACTTTCACGGCTTCTGCTCCGATGAACTTAGATCACTGGTGCCCCCTAGGTACGAATTTACACGAGATACTAGATTAGCAACTAGGTCCCACTCTTTTTTCAGTGAAACAGATAAGATGTAACCGTAATTTCTACTCCAACAGCTTCTTTTCTCGCGTTTCCCGCCTGTGGAATTCCCTTCCACATGTCTGCTTCTCCGACGGCTACAATCTCCAGGAGTTTAAATGTAATAGACACCTCCTAACACACTAACTTACATCTATTCTCTCAAACACTCTCATCATCTAACCAACCCTCATTCTCGGTACCCTTACCCGTCTATCACCCTTCTTCTGACATTTCCTATATCCAACCATCCTTTTCCCATCACTTCCGCGACCCTATGTAACCCCCTACGCAATAGTGGCAGCGGAATGCCTTGCTCGGGGTGAAACGATTAAAAAAAAATTAAAAGCCCAATATTAGAAGAGATCAAATTATTTGATACCTGGTAACAGTAAGAAAGAACTTTTTCCAATTGGACTTACTTTCATAAATTAGTTCGATACATCCACACGGATTTCATGCAAGACAAATCTATCTAAATATATTTTTCTTTATTCAAATCAAAAGAAAGAAAAATTATTCAATGTACTTTTTTCTCTTTATCTAACAACTAGCAGTATAGCCCGGCGTTGCTCGGGTGTAATGAAAGCTTTAAAACTAATCCATGATCCTGGAGCACAGACTCTTTGGACGCTGGCATGAAATACTAAAAAGCAATAGTTGTTTCCAGTTAAAGCGAAACCGTAGATTGAAAGAAAAATGAATGGTAAGTCAAATTTTGATTTCCTGGTATCGATATCAAATAAGTTCTTTTCCTCGCAAACTGAATTTTGAAGGCTAAATAAGTCCTCTGAGTAAATGGTATCATGGCTGAGATTAAGAACTACAATTGTACCTACTTAAAGCCAAACCCGAAGCAAAAACTAAAAAAAAGCCTAAAAAAATACAGACATACAGGCAGATAAACAGACACACACACAAATATCTTGCCTTTTATATATATATAACTCGACTATATTCTGTAAAAAATGGTTTAATTTCTATTTTTGTCTTTAGAAATTTAATTAAATCAACTTTACAGTGTTAGCTGCTTGCGGTAAGTCAACCGGGATTCAGTTCATTTTTCAGTCTGTTTTTCTGTAATTTTTGGAAATTATTTTTTTTTTCGTTTTTTGTTCGTCTATGATTTTTTTTTTTTTGTCACTTAGTTTGTGTAAATTATTTTGCAATTCAAGGTTATTTTTGACTTAAGATAAATAGTATAAAATTCAGCGGAGAATCTGTAATGTGATCGATACCGACTTGGCAGCTCGGCTGCAGTCGCTCTCTCACCGGCGTGACGTGGATTCCTTGTGTCTCTTCTACAAATAATTTCACGGCTTGAACTCCAATGTATGAATTTACACGAGCTACTAGACTAGCAACTTAGCTCCACATTTTTACAGTGAAACCGATAAAATGTAACCAAAATTTCTACTCTAATAGCTTCTTTTTTCGCACTTTCCGCCTGTGGAATTCCCTTCAATATACTCGCTTCCCCGACAGCTACAATCTCCAGGCATTTAAATGTAAGGTCAATAGACATCTCCCATCTCACTAACTGGCATCCTTTCTCTCAAGCTCTTTTCTCTATCCATTTCACCCCCATTACACCGGTATTCTCATCCGTTTCTTACCCCCTCTTCCTGACATTCCCTGTAACTAATCCCTCTTTCTCATCACCTCCCCCCCCCTATGTAAGTCTCTGCGTAACAGTAGTAGTAAAACTGACTTGTTTGGGGTGAAATGAAGCCCCTCTTTCCGAATGAATATAAAATCTTAGCAAAGTAATTGTATAATCGTGGTAGAGGAGACATCATAGCAAGATATAACGAAAGAAAACCAAAAATATTTGTCAATTATTGTCAACATGTATGTTGCGAGCTTTTGACATAAGCTGACCTTTAAAATCCAATGCGTTTCTTTCATAGGGTTGCATGGTTTTTATAACCTGACCTTTTTGATGATTGGACTATAAAACGTGGGTTTATTTTCAGCGCAAATGTTGTGATGCAATGGATATCGACTCAGAACGACAGATCGGAGAACCGAGTTTAAATTCAAGTTGAGTTCATTGCATTCACTTACGCGCAAATATCCTTAGAAAAGGTATTAATCTGTCTCTTCCCTCCAATTATGGGTTAAATAATACCACAGAAAGCAAAGGCAAACTACTGCGGAATAATCTTTTGCCTAGTCAGTCATGTCTCTTTCGAGACATGATCGACCAAAGCGTTTATCACGTATGGCACTTAACTAACTAAATATTACAAAAGTTGGTAATTTATTACACATCCTAAACTGATTTTTTTTCATCATATTTTTTTATAAACATATCGCTCAAAGCAAGGCATTTTACTGCCACTGTTTTGCAGGGGGTTACATAGGAGGGAAGTTATGAGAAAGAGTGACAGATTATAGGGGGTGCCAAGAAGTGGGTAAGAGAAGGATGAGAATACTGATTAGAGTGGAGTGGACGGAGAAGGGAGCACGAGAGAAAGATGCAGGTTAGGGAGAGAGGAGATGACTATTGACTTTACATCTAAATTCTTGGAGATTGTAACTGTCGGGAAAGTAAGTAAATGGAATGGAATTCTACAGGCATGAAGTGCGAGAAAAGAAGATGTTGGAGTAGAATTTGCGTTTACAATTTATTGGTTTCACAGTAAAAGGGTGGGACCTAGTTGCTAATCTTGTGGCTCGAGTAAATTCATATATAGGGGGTACCAGTAAGCTAAGTTTAGCAGAAGCCGTGAAAGTATTTGTAGAAGAGACACAAGGAAGACACATTGCGCCGGTGAGAAAGTGACTGTATCCGAGCTGCCAAGTCGGAATCTATCACATTAAAGGTACTCTGTTGGATTTTGTTAAGGACACCTTGGTGGATAGCAGGGGCACTTGACCAGATATGGCTGCAGTATTCAATATGAGTCACGTGTGTAAGACCTGGGTGGCTCAATTCTCCATGAAATTTATTTAACTCTTCTTTACAAGCAGCCAAGCTACATACACAGGAGAGGGTGATCCCAGCTGCATTTTCGGGTGTATGTTACATCAAAGAAGTAACACGAGAGTTTCGTCTACCTGTCCATGTTCTTTTTTTTTTAATCATATCACCCCCAGCAAGGCGGTAACGCCCCTGATGTGCAGGGGGCTATATGAGTAAAAGGATTAGATAGGAGTAAAGAGAAAGACGAACCAGTTAGAAAAGAGCAAGAGAAGGATAGGAATACAGGTTTGATGAGAGTAGCAAAAATTGAGAGAAACGAAAGGACATACAGGTTGGTTTAGAAAGAATTAGAGTCAAGTGGTTAAGAAATGAGTATTGACATTGCATTGAAATTCCTGGAGGTTGTAACCGTCAGGAAATCAAGAATATGGAAGCGAGTTCCACAGGCGGGAAGTGCGAGAAAAGAAGCTGAAGGAGTAGAATCGTCGTCTGCATTTAGTTGATCTATCTGTGAATGAGTGAGACCCAGTTGCCAATCTGGTTGCACGAGTAAACACCTGTTGCAGGGGCATCAGTGACTTAAGTTCGTTGGAGCAGAAGCCATGAAAGTATTTATAGAGCAGACAGAGGGAAGCTACATCCCGTCGGTGGGGAAGTGGCTGGAGTCGAGCCGCCAAGTCGATACCTATTACATTACTGATTCTCCTTTGGAGCTTGTGAAGATCACTGAGATGAACAGCAGGGGCGCCTAACCATATATGACAGCAGTACTACATGCACGGGCGAATGGTTGATTTGTATATATGCAGGATGGATTAAGGCAAAAAAAAAACATCCTGGCCCGACACAGTGACCCAACCTTCCTAGCAGTAGATTTAGCTATTGACTCAAGTGTAATGGTTCCACTTGAGATCGGAAGAGAATGTAAGGCCGACGAAGCCCAGTGTATTGCTCTCAGGGAGACTAGCTTTGTCCATGCTTATGGGAGGCTGGAGAGGTTGCCTCTGATGATTGACAGACAGCGCCTTGGTCTTAAACGCATTGAAATTTACAAGCCACTTCTTACCCCAATCCATCACAGAATGTAGATCCCTCTCAAGATCATCAGCGACGTTATGTTTGTCCGCCATGATGGATTCCTTATTGATGCGGGAGTAAATTGTGATGTTGTCTGCGTAGATGCCTACTTAGCACTTGATCTCGTCTGGGAGTTCATTTAAGAAAATAAGGAAGAGCGTGAGATACCAGCGTTTGTACAGTAGGATGTGGAGGCATGCCCATTCAAGACGACCTTCATTATGCAGTTCCATAGAAAAGATTGGATCACATCAAGCAAGCGTCCGGTAATACCGTAACCCTTTAGCTTGCATAGAAATCCCGCGTTTTAAACCCTGTCAAAAACCTTGGAGATGTCCAGAGCAACAGCACGAGCCTCGCCGGACTTCTCAAGGGCCTGACTCCAGGTACTCCGTGATGGTCGTTAGCATGTCGGCTGTGGACCTAGCGAAGCGTAAGCCATACTGCCTGTCAGAGAATAGTTTATGAGCAGTAAGATGTTGAACTATTTCAGCATTATTTTTAATTTTACTTGTTTTTGCTTTAAATATGAATGAAACTGATTTTTGGTCTGTAATTAATGTAAATATCGCCAGATCAAATAATACCTCCATTTTCTCAGAAATTCTACAGAGGGGTATTTCTAATAATGAATGTTGACACAAGAAGTTGTTTCCTAATATTAAGTCCTAGCATAGATCTTTCATTAGTAGACATGTTACTTTTTGATATAAAGTACCCTTCACTCATAGATCAACTAAACAGTATCCAAGGAATTGTATGGAAAGAGATGAGCTAGCCGTCTCCACCTTGTTTAGGCGCGGGTAAGGTTTCGACGAAATTTACTGTGCTCCGCCTCTCACTCAGTGCTGTTAGTTTCTGTTCGTTAACCGCGATTTCTATTGTTGTAATTGATAAGTAGCCAAGTGTATCCAAAAATGCTGGACAAAATACAGTTTTGCTCTTATGCTTAACTTCTACGCACGCCAACGTAATGTCCTTTCTTTCAAAATGTACAGGATCCATCCCTTCGTCCGTGGCATAATTATCTGTCGTGCCTCTTGCCTCCACATAAAAAAATTGCGTTCAGCTAAGGCTAATATTTCTAGAAATCCGTGTTTTATACGATGTGGAGAGAGCAAAATATGCGAAGGCCTTTCTAATGTAATTGCAATTGTATCGTATTTTCTGCCAAATTTAATACTTTTGCCTGGTCATAGGCCAGCAGAAATGTTAAGATGCTATTTTCGAGTAGCCATTGTCGGACCGTCTATACGATCTATACCGGCGTCAAGGACAGCATTTTAATCGACCACTAAAACAAGCAGACGAGATGTCGTCAAAAAGGATCTACCAAAACAAATCAGACCGCTCTACATGGTTACTGGGCGCATAAACCCTGATGAGACGAAACGATTTATTCTTTACAGCATCATCTAATATGCAAAGCATGTTCGTTCGATCTGCACTAATAAACGCGCGTCATCCAAATACTTCCTCACTAGCCAGAAAACACTCTCGAGCATCCATCAAAACATGCTGAATATAGGATCAATCTCGTATACAATGTATTCATAGACCTGAATTGAAAACCGGGTCGCCTGTACACAACATACATTCACTTTAAATCGTTAAAGATTGCAAGTAAGCCTCGCCCTGCGAGACTCCGTCCTCAGGTCCCGGGTATTCCAACTAGCTAACCAGAGTGTCGTTATCAGTGACGATTTGAGTTGCCAATCTACCTTGAACACATGCGAAGAACGGAGACCAACGACCTCTCCTACTTATTCTTTGCCCATCTTATTCTTAATAGAACCGTATAGGGAGAGAGTCGCCAATGTCCCAGGGATATGTCAGTTTTAACGATCTATAGAGGGAGGAGTAAATGAAAACAAATACCCTCTACACACAAAATTGTTTTAGTTTGTTGATTTCATGGTTTTCTTCAATTGCAAATGGTCGGGTTGGTTTTTAAATGATTTGATGGCCTCTTCGACCATAACCCATATCTGCGATGCCCAAAACTCTGTTCTGATGACAGTGAGCACTCTTTACTTGGGGAAATTTATTGTCATCTTCCACATCATGCTCTGCATACTTGTTAATCGATAGCAGGTATTATAGTTTTTTCATCATGTTTTCATAATTTTTGGCTCTCTCAGTTTGGGCCTGGAAAAAACGGCAGACGTCATCTCCTAAATTGCATGGCACATTGGATTTTATTCTTTCATCTCAACATAGAGGCGTCTTTGACTTTTGGTAAGCGAGGACATCTTTCGGAAGAACTGCATATATGACTTGGAGTATGAAAAGTTTTTCTCTGAAGGGGCTGGGATATTGTAGGAATGGGATAAACTTTACACGGCGAAGGGTGAGTGTCCCATGGTACAGACAATGTTTTGAGGACATAAGAGCACGGAGTAAACGCTGAGGGGTGTAATGCTTTTTTGGATGATTATATAGTCAACATCTAAGCATCTAATTTCGCTTTCTGCTGCTTAATTTGTTCAGTTTTGTTTTCAAAGTGTGGATCGTATTTACTTTGCAGATCTTTAAATGGTGTACTGTAGGATAGGGCGTCTCTCTCAGCGCTGGTTGAGGGAGTGAGACTGTACGTGCTTTTAGTCTCAGGAGCTTCATGAGACTGAGGTTCTGATCTTCTGACTCTAACAGCAACAAGTCATTCCCCCTTTTCTTTTCCACAACTGTATAAGCAGTGGGCAAAGGCTTTTCGGGGAATTTGTGACGTAAACAGGACCCAACCGGAAGTTGGACCACTCCAGTCCCAATCGCATGCTTATCACATGCGAGGTGGAAATAACACGGTCAGAGTTGGGGGTCGTTTTTTTTTCATTTTTTTATAATCGTTTCACCCAAAGCAAGGCGGGACCGCCAATGGTGCGCAGGGGTTACAGTGAGAGAATTGGAAAAACAAACAGAAAAACAAGGTACAGGTGATTTCAAAAAAAGGATAGGAGAAATCTGGAATCAAGGAGATAGAAAGTGGTAATTGATGTTGCATTTATACTTTTGGGGATAGTATCTATCAAGAAAGCAATTATATGAAAAGAATGTTCACAGGCGAGAAGTGCAAGAAAAGAAGCTGTTAGACTAGAAGTGCCGGTTTTTTTTTACTGTTTTCGCAGTAAAACGGTGGAAGCTAGTAGCTAATATTGCATTACGTGTAAATTCATGCGATCGGGGCACCAAGGAAAGAAGTTCATCTCAGCAGAAGCCGTGAAAATATTTGTAGAAAAGACAGAGGGAAGCCACATCCCGACGTTGAGATAGAGACTAAAGCTGAGCTGTTAAATCTAGATCGATTACATTGAAGATCTTTTTTGAATTTTGTCGAGAACCCTGAGAAGAATAGCTGGAGCACCCGACCAGATATGGCAATAGTACTCAATGCACAGAAAAATGGTAGATTTATAAATGTGCATGATGGATTCTGACGAGAAAAAAACTTTCTAGCCCGTCACAGTGATCCGACATTCTTAGCGGTAGTTGTATCGAGTGAATCAACGTCGTCGTTCCACTTGAGGTCGGTTGAGAAAGTGAGGCCAAGGAGGTGCAGTGCGTTACTTTCCGAGAAACTAGCGTCATCCATACTGATGAAAGGCAGGAAAGTTTCATGGTGATTAATGTATATTAGCTTCGTTTTGAGAGCATTAAAATTTACCAGCGATTTCTTACCCTAATCCAACACAGATTGGAGGTTCTTTCCAAGAGCAGTAGCAAGGTTAACTTGGCAGATTTCTTAATGAGACTGGAGTAAATGATAGTGCCATCTTGATGGATACCTACTTGGGAACTGATAACATCAAGAATATCATTGATGAAGATCAAGAAAGGCATAAGACCTAGAATAGAGCCTTTGGGGACGCCTGTAAGGATCTAGAAGCATGGCTGTTCAAAACGACCTTCATTTTACGATTAGATATTGGATTAAATAGAACAGTCATCAAGAGATACTGTATCCCTGTAGCTTGCGCAGAAGACCAGCATGCTAAACCCTGTCTCTAGAGTTACCCAGCGCAATTGCGCGAGTTTCACCATTCTTATCAAGTGCCTGGTATACATATTCAGTTATGGCCATTATCACATCAGCAGTATACCTGGAAAAGCAGAAACCATACTTGCTAGAGAGTAGGTTGTATGATGTGAGATGATGAATCATTTCAGTACTGATAATAGCCTCGAACACTTTACCAAAAAGCAGTAAGAAGTTTCTAGAGTGATAATTAGAAGATCAGTGATAGCGTTTTTCGGCCACTTGACATAGTGGGCAATGAAATCACTGAACATAAATATGTTAACGAATAGGTGAGACGTAATGATCTTGTCTGAAATACTATCTAGCACGAGGCAGTTAGGGGAAGAAGTATACGGGTATAGAAGAAAATAGCTGACTGAGTTTAGTAGAGAGAGGGAAGACATATGTCTTTGAAGTCCGGTGATTCAAAAAAGATTTCCTTAGCCAGCGGAATATGTTCGTGAACATAAATTCCTAGGACATGCACGTAAATATTAGAGTGCGTTAGTCACTACGATCGGCATTTTCATTGCCTGCCACATCAAGACAGTTGGAGAAGGAGAGGAAGGCTTTCTGATCGAACATGATATCAAAACTATCCCCCGTTCAGGTTATCTTAGCTGGCGCTTATTTGTTCGTACTAAGAAAGGTAGGAGGCCATATTCTCCCCGATAATATGAAGAGGAAACTCGAACTTACCGTCGTACTCAGTTCTCAAGATCAGATTTTTGTGATTACATCACGGCTGACTGTCTTCGGTCGTTGGTATGTCCCACATGAAAAATACCGATCCCTTAATTATTCTTTAGCGTTTAAGCCCCAGGAACTTCATGGACTTAACTATTGTGTCTTTAGTGGAACCACAAATTTACGCGTTCACTTGTCGACCACGAAGACTGAAAAAATCGTTTTTCCAACATTCTTAAGTTCTTGGGGAGTCTTCCAAAGCACCACCTTCTTTTATAAGGTATGCGTAACTCTTAGCTAGCTCCCAAAACACAGCGATGTTGATCATTTAGGTGGCGGAACTTCTGGCAAAAGTGCGATTCCCCAGCCTCTGCGATGTCATTCTCTTCATTCATACTTTTAGGCAATTTGACCATTTTTGGCTTCCGTACTAGATTTTTCTGGTTCTTTTTAGCATTCAAATTACTAATATCTTCTTCGGGCTTTGATTTTTCTTTTTTATCGGTTAGGCCTTATAGCTGGTTTCAAACAAGCCTTTCTTGATTAGCCGACGTTTGTCGGCCATTTTGAAAAGAGGTGATTCTTTTTTGCCAAATATTCTAGTAAAGGGAATTATAACCACTAAAAAGATTTTGAGTAGACAATAGGCTAGAAAGTTTGTCAAAAAATAAAAGATGGAAATGTAAACACTAAAAATAAAATGCACTAAAATATTGAATGTAAAAAAAGATTTACAAGCAAAAAGAATATCTACAGTAAACACGGATGAAAAATAGGTTCGTTCAATTAGGCGATGAAATAAAGTAAAAAGTTCGAAATTTATACAGTAAAAATGAAATAATGCACGAGAAAAATTAAAGTTTCTCCGAACAAAAAGATAGAAATAAAAAAAAAACACATCTAAAAATAAATGAAATAGAAGAAAACCTAATCATGTGTGATTCACAAAATAAAAGGAAAACGGTTCACTAATCCGGGAGTGAAGAGTTCGAAAAAAGGAAACTAAACTGAAAAGAAAAAATTAAAACAATATCCACTATAGACAAAAATTGAGTCAAATTAATAAAAATAAAATCAAACATAACGGAGTGAAACGTCTAAGTTTTCAATAAAATAGGTAGATGCAAACAAAAATAAAACAAAATAAAAAATAAGCAGTAGCAGGTCAGAACAACGTCACGTGCGAGACGAGATTTCAACGAGTCACGAATGAGAGACCACCAAGTTTCAATGATCTATGTGTATTTACCCTTCTCCCCCACTTGAGAGAGTTGCGACACGAGGTCTTTTTTAACGTGGGGAACCTGAGCGCGAACGCCCAGGCACTGGTCAAAACATTACCCATCCACCGCAGTGGATAGGTTCAAAACCGGTCTAAACTGGTCATAAAATGGTCTTAATTTGGTCATTCCCACCTGGAGTTCTCCTGATTATTATATACGTTCAGGACGGATCCATTAATGGCGGAAATGGATCAAACCACAACGACAATTAGAATGTTCTTCTAAGTTACATCCCGGTGTGCCTTCAAACATTTTTTTATAATTTATAATCATATCACCCAAAGCAAGGCATTTTACTGTCACTGTTTTGCAGGGGGTTACATAGCTACGAGAAAAAGTGACAGGTTATAGAGGGTGTCAGGAAGTGGGTAAGAGAAGGATGAGAATACTGATGAGATTGGAGTGGACGGAGAAAAGAAGCCTGAGAGAGAGAGAGGATGCTGGTTAGTGAGATAGGAGATGACTATTGACTTTACATTTAAATTCTTGGAGATTGTAGCTGTCGGGAAAGCAAGTAAATGGAAGACGATGTCATGACCCTAGGTTCCGGCAGAAAACGACGGGGTAGTAAGATTGATCTAAATTCCCTTCGTATTAATTCTAACCAAACGCGATTCGTATTTTCAGATAAATCTACTCTATCAAAATACTACAATTAACGAGCCTGTTAACCTGACAGATGGGAGATGGACATAAAACTGTAACCAATGAAAAGAGATTAAGTTATGATAATGAAAAGAACGATATCTACCCCAACCCAACCAGATACTAGCACTATTTTCTCTTTCGTTATTTTATTATTTTTTTCTTTCAAAACTTATAATTAAGCAAAAGTTTAGCATCTGCCTGGGGCTTTTTTATCAGATGGTTTATCTTTTCAAAAAGCAAACAGGCACTGCTGTTTATATCTAAAAATTAATGTTTAAGGAAAAAAATATCGTAAAAATAAAAATGGAAGCATTTTTAATTAAAATTTTAATGTTCGGTCAATATTTAAGATAAAGGAATTTTACAATGTTTCTTTTACTCTCTAGAAATTTTCGAAAATATTTTACTAAGAATTTTATTTAGATTCGATTTTTTTTTTCAACAAGAAGAAGCAACTATCATTTTCTTTGTCGTTGTTCATCAAGAGTCCAGGATTATACCTCTTCAGAGATTCCTGTTTTAATTTTTTATTTTATTAAGGCTTTTTTTTTATCTTTTTCGCTATCCCTACAAAATTCCTGTTCTACCAACCATTAATAATGTTTGAAAATGCATTATCTCATCAAAATCAAAATAATATTACTATTAGAAAGAATACTTCATTTCATAAAGCTTATTATAATATTACTAATAAATTTAATGACAATCAGCGTTGTAACCCTGAAAGGTTATCACGTGAGTAATCACCAAAAACGGAGGTTGGGAATAATAGTATATCAACAAATACAAGACTCACACGCTGCGTAAAGTAGATACACTGCTAGTCAGTATAGTCACTCTCCTCTACTCTCCCCTTTACTCCAACAGTGTCCACGTATTTAAGAGTTTAGGAACATCCCATTTCAGTATATAGCTAGGTATGCAACAGTCAGTTAAGTGCCATATGTGATACACGCTTGGGCGATCATGTTTCTTTTGAAGGAAAAGATTTTCTCGGAGTAGGTTGTCATTACTTTTTGCGGTAGACTGGTTGCCAACCAAGGCTATAGTATCCAATCTGTTCTGATGTTTAACCCTTAGCTGTAGGGAGAAGATACGTACTAATACATTTCCCGAGACTATTTGCGCATAATGGAACGCAAATACATTCAACTGGGATTCGAACTCGGTTTTCTGATTGCTCGTTCCAAGCCGATATCCGCTGCCCCACGACGCACAAAAATAGTTTAAATAATTAGAAAATGAGAAATGTGAATAAGGTCAAGAATTAATTAAAAATGTTTGATATACGTTTTATACGTACTTGTATTTGTATCTGTGGCGGCAATCACCCTGAATGGGTTGAGCCGGCTTCTTCCCCAGAAAAAAAGTTTTATAGGGCTTATTTTGCGATCTCCAGGCGAATTAGGTGCGAAGATTTTCCCAAAGTAAATTGCCAATTCTTACGGCGGTAGACTGGTTGCTAACCAACCCTACAGAACCCAGTCTATCCTGCTATTTACCCATTGATGAAGAGAAAATAAAGATTCATATCTTTACCAAGGATATTAGCACGTAAGTGAATGTAATGAATTCGACTTGAATTTTAACTCGGCACTCCGAGACACAATCGAGTAATGGACTGCGGCTCGTAATAAGGAATTTATTTTACACACATATTTTGCGCAACAGAACGGTTACTCCGTGATGTCTATTATTGCGTCACAGAAAGTTTCGTCCCTTCATGACATCATAGAATAGAACGAACATAGTTTGGTCTAATGAAATGAGCTAATTTAGCTCATAGAAAAGAATTTATAACCAATCTAAATGATGTGTTGATATTTCTTTTATAAATATCATATTGCTCTGGATAACATCCTATGAGCTCTCTGTACAGATATAACACTTAATATTTTATATTAAGTAGATCTGGTTGGATTATCCTCGCCGTTTACAGATTTCACATCTATACCTATATATTAGTCAGCTGTAGACATCTGTTTCGCTCTATCACAGTTAGATTGCTTTTTAGCCAAGAGATTGAAATCAGACCGAACTGACGTCAGTCAGCGATTCTACCTCTGAGCTATGGGCGTTCGGTAGAAGAAGGCAGATTTTCAGCGTGCGATATACCATGTAAACACACGTTAGTACCTGAGAGTGTTCTAATTTATTACTGAGTGAACGATGCGTAGATGCTAGAGTAGTTACTGTTTTTTCAAAGTTACTATTCTTTTAGAGTGCTCAATCTCTCTCTCTCTCTCTATATATATATATATAGAGAGAGAGAGAGAAAGAGAGATTGATATATATATCAGAGAGATTGATATATATATATATATATAGTGTATCGAGGCAGCAAATAATTTTCTAGACATATACTGTTAAATATAAGAGACAATAAATGTCTATTATGTTTAATCATGAGCCGTTCTAAACGTCGTATTTTGGCTTTAATTTCAATTGAAAATAAAGACAAAAACTCTCCAACATTTGGATAATTTTTTTATTAATTTGATTCTAAGCTTTCGGCTCACAATTCTGATTAGAGTACAATAAAACAACATTTCTCAGAAAAACATAAACATGTAGGTAATATCAGACAGATTTTATATATATATATATATATATATATATAGAGAGAGAGAGAGAGAGATTGATATATATATCAGAGAGATTGATATATATATATATATAGAGAGAGAGAGAGAGTGTATCGAGGCAGCAAATAATTTTCTAGACATATACTGTTAAATATAAGAGACAATAAATGTCTATTATGTTTAATCATGAGCAGTTCTAAACGTCCTATTTTGGCTTTATTTTCAGTTGATAATAAAGGCAAAAACTCTCCAACATTTGGATAATTTTTTTATTAATTTGGTTCTAAGCTTTCGGCTCACAATTCTGATTAGAGTACAATAAAATAACATTTCTCAGAAAAACATAAACATGTAGGTAATATCAGACAGATTTTAGTCAACAATACAATAATCCTTACTCATACACACAGTAAAAAGAAGCTTCAGATATTAGAGGCCATGTACATTAAATCCAAACAACCTACACTTAATAAAATCACGTTTCAATCTGGTCATAACACATTACATTGCATTTGAATAAATGGTTCTGTTGTCATTTCGCTATATCACCGGGTGTGACGTCATAGAACTGCATTGCAAATTTGCGAACTGCGTTTGTTATTTTTGGTAACTATTGCCGTTGCTTAGCGGAGTTTTATGCCAACACAAAATAACATCGTCGGTGATGGTGGATGTTATAAGCTCTCTGAAGATGTCTTATGTGAGTCGAAAGCTTAGAACCGAATTAATAAAAAATTATCCAAATGTTGAAGAATTTTTGCCTTTATTATCAACTGAAATTAAAGCCAAAATAGGACGTTTAGAACTGCTCATGATTAAACATAATCTACATTCATTGTCTCTTATATTTAACAGTATATGTTTAGAAAATATATATATATATATATAATGATCATGAAATGAGTCGGAGAAGGGAAGAAAAGAATTGTAAACTAGTTATGCCTACTATTTGTCGATATTTTATGCAATCCTATGTATAAATTCTGACCAATTATGATTTTCTTATTTTTTGACTATTGATGTCTTGGCCAATAAGAAGGGCGGATACCGTTTTGCCTTTAACCTTATTCAATGTACTCATAATGATTGTTATCGTTTTTATCCAATAAAAACGTAGTTTTCATTTATTACCTCATATAAATTAATTAAATATAAGGTAAAACAAATAACCAACAAAAATTTATTTAATAAAACCTCAAGTTTATAATGCAATAAAAATGAAAATAAATACTGTTCAAAAATTAATAACGGTTGATAATGCTTTCTGTAATAAAAAGTCCAGTTGATAATGAAATCAAAATTAAAGAAATATGAGTGAAAGAAATAATAATGAATTATAATAATGCATTTAAAAAAAACTTAGCTACTAAGACGCAAGAGGATAATGATTATAGGATACAAATCCTATATCGTCCATCAACGAACAAAAACGCACGAAGTAAAATTGCACACCCGAAAAAGTCGATTCAAACGACTAAAAGCATTTTGGAAAAACCCAGATCAAAGCAAAATTCACAAGTCAGTGTGAAAAGCAAAATTCTCGATCCTATTTGGATAGCAAACAAAGAATTCAAATATGACGTCAGTCCAAAGTCTTTTCGCATCTTAAAGCGAAAATACTCACTGGAGCCAGTCACATGACAAATTTAACTACTTAAGGACGTCCGTGACCCGGTCAAGACAGTCCGACATGGGAGCGGTTAGATGACGGACCTCGTGGCAATGTAACAAAAGAAATATCACTCCACACCACCCGGATGTAGGACACGTCACAGTTTTATTCGACCTTTACTTCCAACTTTCTTTTCTTCGTTTTCACTCCACACAGTGAAAGAGGACAACAACAACAACAACAACAGGACACGTTAAGTACAATTTCTTTATTTGTTTTACCTTCTCTCTCACTCTGTCGCCGACCTACCACAAAGAAGAAGGAACATTACAATCACAATTCGCTTTACTACACACAAAGGAACATAAGAC